>BAUE01079438.1:0-19072 GCA_000787875.1 Solanum virginianum | reverse complement strand
TACTTATTGAAAAAAAATAAGTACTTTTGGGGAGAAATAAGCTTGGCCAAATAGGCTATAGGACTTTGCCCACTATAGTGGCTTGTGTAGAGATAGTAACTCAAAATTCTTCCCCAAAATTCTTATTTGAAGCACACCCTCGAACTTTGGCATTTCAAATTATTTTCTTCATGCCAAGTTTGATATCGAGAGTCTTACTTACCCAATTTTAGTTTTAAAAAGTCATACATACGTCTTAATATTATAGCTATTAGAAAATTAATTCACACTTAGAATTAATTCTAATCCTTTTTCAAATTTTCTTAGGTTTCACATAACTCAAATTCCATCCAAGAATAACCTAACCTAAAAATTTTAAGTTAGTACCCAAAAAATTTCTATTGCAAATTTTTTAACCATTGGATTCTCTATAATCGACGAAGGAGTTGCTGAAATAGGAATAATTTTATCTATCAGTCACCCCAAAGTGATCAAATAAGAAAGATTAAGCTAAGAATAGAATAAGATCGTACTTGAATTCTCAAACAAGTGAGAAACTATCCCACGTGCCTTTCTTAATTTTTCAAGTGGCTTCCTCAATCAACAATACTTGCATTAAATTTTTACTGGTCTGTCCTTATTAGTCCTCAATTTTAAGTTATCAAAATCTAGGATTACAATTGGTTCCTCTTTGTTTTAAAGCTCCTTATCTGAAAATATTGAGTCTTACTTGATAATATAATTTCTATCCCCCATGGTACCTCTGATCCCATACTATTAAGAACCTCAAAGAAACTGATATAAGGAGTCTAAGCATACCCTTCTTGCCAAACCTCATAATTTCTTTTCGTGGTAAACCCTCAATAGAACCTTCTCCTCAATCTGAAATTCCATGTCCCTTACCTTATGATTTGTAAACTTTTTCTATTAGCTCTGGCCTGTCAAGAACTTGATTTGGATACCCTTCACCTTTTCCTAGACTTCCCTCACCAAATCAACTTCTATAGGTTTCATATAACTAGCCTCAAACCACTCTATGCGAGTTCTAATTTTCCTTCTATAGAGTGTCTCAAATATTACTATATCAATGCTAAAGTGATAACTATTATTATATAAAAATTCACATAATGAAAAAATTGATCCTAGTGACCTCTAAAGTCAATCACATATGATCTCAGTGTATCCTTCGATGATTGAATTATCCTCTCTAATGATCCTCAGTCTATGAATGAAAAATTATGCTAAAAGTATATTGGTTGTCTAACTCTTCATATAACTTGTCCCAAAACTTAGAAGTAAACTGAATGTCACATTCTAAAATGATGAAAGGGGAATTTCGTGCAATCTCACTATATCCTTTATATAAAATCTTAGCCAATTGTTGAGAGTTGTAATCCACTCTGACTGGAATGAAATGGGTAAATTTAGTCAATCTTTTCATGATGATCCAAATTGAATTGTTCTTTTCCAAGGTGTTAGGAAGTCCCATCAAGAATTTCATGGCTATCATCTTCCACTTTCACTCATAAATAAGCATTCTTTGAATCAAACCTGTGCGCTTTAACGCTCATACTTTACTTGTTGGTAATTTTGACATTTAGGCACATATTCCCCTATGTTCTTGTTCACCTCAAACCACTAATAGAGCTTCTTAAAATCTTAATACATATTGATCACACCTGAATGAATCAAATAGAAATAAGCCATGGGACTCGTTTAACATATCTTAGATCAAATCACTAATTCGAGGGACACAAATCCTCCCTCTAAAATTGAACACACCACCCATATCAAGAATGGCAGCTGACGCCTCTCCAAACACCACCTTGTTTCTGAGCTTGTTAAAATATCCATCCTTGAACTATCTAGCCTTGATTTTAGAATAAATATGGTTCTAACCTCAACACTAGGTAACATCCCACCACTCTCTAAAATATCCAAGTGCATGAACCTAGGTTCTAGTGTCTGAATCTCCCTGGCCAAGAGTCGCTTAGACACCCCCAAGCAAGCTAGGATACCTATTCTAATTGTCTTCCAACTCAATGTATCTACCACAACATTATCCTTATCAATATAGTACCGAATGGTATCATCATAATCCTTTTGCAAATTTATGCACCTTATTTGTTTTAGATTCAAATCCTTCTGAATGAACCCATGTTGTAAGCTATGTAATCTATGAACACCTTATATGTGACACCATAGAGATAGTATCATCAAATTTTGAGAGAAAATATGGAATGACCCTTCGGGCCATTTATGTGTTTCTGTAGTTATTTTGTGATTAAAACATGTGTACGACAACCTCAAGCTATTTGTAACTTGTTTGTATTGTTTGGATGGTTATTGATTGAGTTGATTGCTTATGTGGATTTTTGAGTTGGTGAGAAGTTATAACCGTAAAAGTGAGTTTTCTGGTAAAGTCCTAGCAAACCGCCTTGAAATGAAATTCTGACAGTTCTATCAGTTTTTAAATGGTCAAATTATGATAAGAGCATAGTTGTCCTGAGGGTTGAGGACTCCGATGTTAGTTTAAGTCAGAAATTGCAAAATCAGTTCAATTGAAAGCTAAAAAAGGGTATTCTATAAAACCCTAGCTAAACGTGCTTGAAATGGAAATCTAATGGTGTGGTCAGCTCTAGAACATCGAGTATAACCTTAAACAACCTTTTATTGAATGGAGAGGACTTCAGGGTGCATTTTGACCCCCTAAATTCTCTTACCTAACATTAGTCGAAAAGAAGTGGGACCCTCATTTTTTCGTAGAATGCTCCGTTGGAAATTTTGATCACACCATTGGATTAAAAATATCAAAATTCATGTGGTTGCACTATTTGTTTATGGAAAATAAAATCAGACGGGTCAAGAATGCCCGGGAGAGATTTGCACTTAGTTGGCGCAAACAACAATAAAGTAATCCTCTGCTTTCGCAGAAGGTCTGGGCGTGCATGCGGAAGACAAGGGAGCCAGTACCTTGCTTTCATACAGTTGAGGATGCGTACGAGCATGCCTGGGCATGCCACAGGTGCACATACATTCGCGGCTCCTCATACGCATTCGCGGGGGCCTGGCACATACCAAGGCCCGCATTTGTGATACGGTTCCCATGTTTATGCAGGCTTAGGCATGAGGTAGTGCTAGCTTATAAAAGGTTGGTTGCAATAGTCTTCGAGCCAAACCTATGCTCCCTTAAAAGTTTTGATTCGTAACTCTATTTTTAGTGATTCAAAAGGCTATGCTATAAGTATTTTCATGACGAACACCATGGAGGTAGCAAAATTTGATTTCGGCATATATTTCATGGTAAAATCATTGTTTTTCACTGATTATATATCAAAAATATGTGAAAATTTTACATTGTGATATCTCGGTCAATTCTCAATGAAATTAAATAAAATTTAGATCTAAGTTGTTCTATTTTCTAATAGGCACGCTATGGTATATTTGAATCCTGATAATCTATTGTATTTTTATGAAATTTGACCAAGAAAGTTTATATATAAATATTTTGATAAAAAATATAACCTTGTTTTTGTGTCGTTTCTCAGTCTTTTGGGATTTATTTTTAGGGTCACTTTTTAACTATAGACTCAGGTGACGTAGGGAGCATTTTTATGGGGGTTTGTTTGGGATTTCGATCATCAGCCTTATTTTTCCCCATTTTAGGCATAATTTATGTAATTTCACCCATTTTATGAGATTTTATAGCCAAATCGGTCGTATTGACCTTGTGGTTCATATTTTGGCAGTTGAGCTACGTCTGGAGGTGATCAGGAAGGGGAGAGCTCAAGTGGACTGACCAGGGGCATGAGGAACCCCTGTCCAGGTAGGCTAGGCTTCTTTAAACCTTAGACTGAGCTAAAATGTATGCATGTTTGAGCTGGAATACGTAGAAATATGTTGTTTATGAGCCGAGTTTCTAAGTATATATGGTATAAGGTTGGTTGTGCTCTGATTGTGTAGTATATGATAATGTGGGATGGTAATCACTGTATTGATGACCGTATTATCTTTAGCTTTGATCCTAGCCGAGTTTTGGCACCATTACACTACAAGAGGGCCTGGTAAAGGTTACATATGGGTTGATGCCATATGATAGGGTGTGTGTACTGAGTTTGACTCTTATCTATATGCTGGTGTAGCCAGAGGCTACTGACATATGATAGTTGTGAGGTTAGTATTGACTGTCGGCTGTACTGTGAGCTTATTTTAGGGTAGATATGATTTAGATGGGCCTGGTTGTTTTGGGTACCTATGATATAGCTACGACTATCCATGTTCACCTTAAATACTTATGGCTAGCTAAATTGTAACATATTAATCTTTAATTAGAAATGGTTCTGTATTGCTCTGTGGCATAAATGTTTCTGTATACAGTTGTTAACTATTGTGCACTAGTCATACTTACATACTACTGGGGAAACATGTTATAATTTGAGAGATGTGATAGTTATGCTTTGTTTAGGCCTTATGACTCCTACCATGAGATACGATGTGTTGGATCTCCGAATAGACTAATTAAGCAGATGACTATTCCTATGCTTCATGACCTAGATGATGCATCATGCGGCTCGAGTCCAAGTGGCTATGTTTGAGATTTTGAGTTTTGGGTGATGCTCCTCATGGTACAAATCCTGATGGCCATATTTGAGAGTTCGAGTCCTGGATGACGTTTCTAAGGTCTCAGCACCTGTTAATTATTCTTTGGTTTAGGACCCTGTTGCTTATTCTTGGGTCTAAGACATTGTCGATTATTCTTAGGTTTGGAACCCTATTGCTTATTCTTGGGTATGGGACCTAGTCGATTATTCTTGGGTCTAGGACCATGTTTCTTATCCTTGGGTCTGAGACCATGTCAATTATTGTTGGGTCTGGGACCCTAGTTGCTCTTGGATTAGGGACCTAGTTGATTATTCTTGGATCTATGCACCTATACATATCCTGATTATGTGTGGGTGTACCCGTTGGGCTTATGGGGGCTCGAAGGGTGTACAAGCATAGACATTAGGGCCTTACACCCACGTACAACACTATACCTTAGTCCAATAACAGTTGTGATCTGGGCCTACTTGGGTTTCGTCAGTCGGTAATTGTACATCACTTGGGTTGTTCAGTGATTCTTCAGATATGTTTATTCCTTTATCTGAGTTCTGATTTGCTAGTCTTACTGCAGTTCTCTATATTTGAGCATTTTATATTTATAATATTTCACTCAGTCTGCTGATGATGCCTACTGAATGCCTTATACCGATATTCACCCCTATATTTCTGTATCTTCTCATAGTGTAGGCCTAGGTACTAGCCGCATTTGTTGAATTTGAGTTTCACAGAAAATTCAGGAGACTTTGGTAAGCATCAACAATGCTATACATTCTACAGTCTCCTTCTGTTTTGGTGATTGTCTTTTGTATTCAGACATTGTCCCTGTACCTTATAGTTGACTTGTATTTGTAGGGGTTCCTCCTGATTATATGTAATATTATTGCTGGTATATATATGAGTGTGTACTTGTGTCCATAGTAGCTTTGTCCAGATGACTTCTAGATCCTGGATAACTTGTGTTGTGTTATTCGTATATGATGTTAGTTTTGCTATGTTAGTGATTCAGGACATGTTTATGGGTTGGGTTGGCCAACCTGTAGGCGGGATTTAACTAGTGCCATTATGACCAAAATCAGTTCATGAACAGTTAGTGTCAGAGCTTAAGGTTCACTGGTCTATCTATACAGAGCTACCGTCTAGTTGAGTCCATAGATAGGTGCAAAGACGTCCGTAACTTATCTTTTGGAGGCTACAAGATGTCTAGGAAACTTCCTATGGTGTTGATTCCTATCATGTAATATATTCAATGATCCTTCGATTTTGAGAAATTTGACTCCATTAATTTTTTGCAGATATGACGTAGAGGACGGACTTTGGAAAGGGTAGGGTTGCACTATCAATCCCAGATGGGGAGCAAACTCTAGAGCCCGCCAAGAAGAGACTAGATTCCCTAGCTTTCGCACAGCCGGAGGCACCAGTTCCCCTAGCCGTCATTGTGGTCACACCTGAGGTTCAGAAGGTAATTAGATTAGTTTATAGTGGCACTTCGAGCCTTACAACATGGTGCGGTTCCATCCCCAACTCCTCTAAATCAGGCACTAGCAGAGCCTGCCACTCCAGAGGCTCCAATACAGCCAGAGGGAACCATACCTTTCCATAATCAGCAGTTACTTAGGTATTTTCTGTGGTCTGTTGAGGTTTTCGAGAGTTATGAGAGAGGATGCACAGGAGTTTCTGACAATATGTATGGAGAGATTATAGGCATTAAGAATATTAGAGTCTCAAAGTGTGGAGTTCACTACTTATCAGCTAGACGGGACCGCCAGATAATGGTGGCGGACTTATAGAGTCACTAGACCAGGAAATGCAGCGCCAGTGACTTGGGTAGAGTTTCCAGAGGTCTTTATAGCTAGGTTTGTTCCTAGGAGTTTTAAGGACAGATGTTAGGATTAGTTTACATGGTCTAATCAGGGGTAGATAACAGTGACACAGCATGAGGCTAGATTCCAGGAGCTTTCTCAGTATGCTATAACTATTTTATCGACCAAGGAGAGTGGATTAGTTATTTTGTGCGGGGATTGAGGTCACAATTGAGTATAGGTACGCATTTACTAGTGATATCGGGCAAATCTTACCTTGATATTGTTAATCATACTTATTCTTTGGAGAAGTTTAGTCGCGAGGCCCAAGTGGGCAGTAACCAAACAGGTATGATATACAGGCTGAGACTGCTAATGGATACAATAGTGAGTGCTCTTTACCTGCTCTAAGAGAGAGCATAAAATAACTATAGAATTAAAATTTTAAACCACTTTTGCCCTGTTCCAGCTTTCAACTTCTTAAACTTATGGGTAAAGCTGTACACTTGCAAGCAGAAGATAGTCATCTGTAGGTCTGCAACTACACCAGTCAGTCAATTATTTCCACTTAGTGCAAGATGCCTCTCGTTAGAATTCACTGATAAGATGCCCCCAAAGACAATAATAACATATCTAGTGTAATCCAATGTGGGATTTAGGCATATAGAGTGTATGCAGATCTTAACCCTACCTCATAGAGCCCCCAAAGACACCAACACTAATTAAAGAACTAATCTTTTTCCAAAAGCAACTTTCAATTCCTAATAAAAATCTGAGTCTTTGGTTCTACCGTGGTAATAACCAAAGGGGACAAGTAGTTGTCAATTCCTAATCTTATGGCTATTATTGTACTTTCAATATCCAAAACTAGAACTTTGGTGAGTAGTTGTGCTTGTTTTGTTTTGAGATGAATGAAGTTGTCCATCAACTAATAATGGTTTATGTTCTTCTTTCTGATTGCTTATTGCTCAATTTTGTGCATAGTTATCTTGGAAGATGTTTAATACAAATTGAGAAGAATAGAAGTTTGCTAAGTGGCATGATCTCGGCCCCTTTGGTTATTACCAAGGTAGAAATAAAGAGTCAGATTTTTATTAGGAATTGAAAGTTGCTTTTGAAAAAGGATTAGTTCTTTAATTAGTGTTGGTGTCTTTAGGGGCTCTACGAGGTCGGATTAAGGTCTGTGTATCCTCTATGTCCCTAAGACCTACTTTGGATTACCCTAGGTATGTTGTTGTTGTCTTTAGGACATCTTATGGGTCTAGAATTTTGAGGAGAGGCATCTTGCACCAATTAAAAATAATTAACTGATTGGTGTAGTTATGGACCTGAAGATGAATATCTTCTACTTGCAAGTGTATATCTTAACCCATGAGTTTAAGAAGTTGAAAGCTGGAATAGGGCAAGGGCGGTTTAAAATTTTAATTTTATAGTCATTTTATGCTCTTTCTTAGAGCCAATAAAGAGAACCCCTTGTTTAACATTCTCAGCCTGTATATCATACCTATTTGGTTATAATTTTTTTAATTAGATGCTCTTTGATTTCTTTAGCTAATGTATATGAATGGAATCTATGACAACCTCCAATCATCAGAAAGAAAATGAATAGTGTAGAATAAGATCACATAGCAAATATGAAAGTGATAGGAGAAACTCAACCCTAGATATTCTAAGCAAACATGTAATGTTGACAATATCACTTGAATATATAGAGAAATTTAGACTTAACCCTAGGCTTGAAATTTAGAAAAATTGATTATAAAATTAGATAATTTTGGGTCTAGGCAAGTCATGTAGTAACATGGGTGTTTTTGATTTTAAAATCTAATTATGATTATTTATTTAACTAGACTGTGATACATGAAATTCTATTCAAAAGGAAAGTCTCAAATATTTGATTGATCAAGATTTTTGCTAAGGCAAGTAAATTTCTCAACCTTTGTTAGGTATATATAATCTCGTGCTTCCTTCTGTGAGGTGTTGAGAGTGATTCTTAAATATTTATTGAGTTAATGTTGATGTTATATCAAGACTATATTGTTGTGAATTGTGCACCGTATTAAAATTTGTCATCTCCTCTTTATTGTGTAAACATGCCTATTTACATTGATTTAGTGACAAGTGTTATGTGAATAGAGAATAAATAAGAATTAAAAAGGATGTACCATTTTGAGGGATGTATCACATGCCGCGATAGATAGGTTGTGTTGCATGCCGCAATAATATTATGATTTGAGGGCCGTGTCATACGTCGTGATGGATGCATGGACTTAAAATTCTCTTGTCATTGCTCGGTAGGGTACCCTTAGCGTGGTCGGCACTCAGAGGCTATTGCTAGCTCCCGAACGAACCACTTGGCTTTATCATCACATCATTCAACAACGAAAATATTCAAATAGATAAAATAATATCAAATAAAGTCTCACTCATAAATGGATAGATATGTTTATATGACACTTAATAAAATTCTCACACTCAGTCTACGAAGCCTCTACTCGACAATCTAGATGATGCCATGATAGACCATAAACACCCAAACTAAGTACATAATAATAGCAATAATAAAAGGGATTCTCCGGAATGTAAGAAGAGCTCACTAACTTTGTAGGGCACTGATCTGGACCTCAATGGTGCGTAGGCTGAAGTCCTTTATCTCCAGTATCTGCATCATGAAACAATGCAGCACCAAAGGCGTTATTACATGAAATGTATGATAAGTCCAACAGCTCAAATAAAAATATAATAATATTAATGAGAAGCTCAAAAATACTAACCTCGACTCTTCAACTCATACTTAGCTTAGTATATGATAGTTTAAAACATTTCACACATTTAAACATAATAAAAATACATATGGTATAATAATATTAATGACTCAAAAATATTCACCTCGACTACTCAACTCATACTCAGCTCAGTATATGACAGTTTAAAACATAATAAAAATATATATATGATGAAAGTAAACTCAAGTTTGTAAATCTCATGCCCAATCAAAGTTGCTTAGGAGTTTCTCATAACCGACATACCTTCCACCACCTTAAGTTAGGTGATGTACAACGAATCGACCTATTGTGAGATTTGATGAAGGGCTTTGTTGTATATGGTCTGAGGGTGTTACCAAGTATCTATTGATGATTTTATATTGAATTTTCTAGCATGATTTCACTCTTGAATTGCATGATTTTACCCTAGCATTACACACCCACCAAGTGTTTATAAAATGTCCGGGTGATGACTTCTTGAGGAATAGAAGGTTTAATTCATGTCTTATGAGTTGAGTGACTTTATGATGATGACAGGAATGTATGTATATGATATTATCTCTATGGTGTTGGGAATCAACCAAGCCTCACTCGTGGGGGATTGCAGGCCTGGGTAATCATGTTGAGGGATTTGTACCTTGATTGCCTTGCTTGGGAGGTGGTAGGCCCGTGCAACCATATCGAGGGTTTGTACCTTGATAACCATGTTGGGGGGTTTTTTCTCCATCAACCATGTTGGGGGGTTTGTACCTCATCAACCATATTGGGAGGTTTGTACCTCATCAATCTATTGAGGGGTTCGTACCTCATTTGCCTCTCCAAGGGGGTGGTAGGCCTTTGATATGCACTCATATGGTCTCTCCTTACATATGTATTATGTTCTATATAAGCATGGTTTTACTCCAAGCATCATTCATACATGCCATATTGCTATATGCTTGCCCATTGTCTATGTTATGCATTTTGCTTAACTCACATACTTAGCACATTCAAATGTACTAACGCATACTCTTTGCCTATATGATGTCACCATGTAGGAACCGGAGCCTCGCTTGATCATCCTTCACATGGCTAGTACGACTTCTCTCAAGCTCTTTGGTGAGTCCTCCATTTCGAGGATGATGCTTATGACCTCATGTTATATTCTAAGACTATCTTTGTTTTATGTTTATGTTGACTATGTGGGTGAGCCCAGTTGCTTATCTTAGCCCACACTCTTATCTATGTGGTAGAGGTATTTTTGGACATGTCATATGTAGTATTATAAGCTTTGACTCTCTCTTGACTCTTATTGTTTATGATATAAAAGATGTCCTTTAGCTTGTTTATCCCTATTTACTATCTTTTGTTGTTATTTTATTGCTTTCGCGACCAAGGATGTGTAATGACATGTTTAGAGGCTTGCTTGGAGTCCCTTTGGGTTTCCCCATGCGCCGTGTCATGTCCAAGACCTAGGATTAGGTCATGATAAACTTGGTATCAGAGCACTAGGTTGTTAGATCCTTGGAGTCCAACACACCGTGTCAATTAGAGTCTTGTTCATGGTTGTGTTGTGTACCACAACTATGGATGGGCCTCTTAGGTATCAGAGCACTAGGTTGTTAGATCCTTGGAGTCCAACACACCGTGTCAATTAGAGTCTTGTTCATGGTTGTGTTGTGTACCACAACTATGAGCTAGAGGCTATGAGGCATTTAGAAAATATTTCCCTTCTTCTTACTCTATGTCATGCTATATAGTAGAGGTAAGGTTTCCCCCCTAATGATTGTTGTTTGTTATGCTAGATCATGCCTAACACGAGAGGAAGAAGAGCCCGCACACTTGAGGAGCAACCGGCTAATGGAGAGCTTCGAGGTGCTCTCACTTTGCTTGCACAAATTATGGTTAATCAAGCCAACCAAGGGGCCCAAGCCCCTTATGCTCCTACACTGGCTTCTCAGATGAGAGATTTCATGAGGATGAATCCCCCAAAATTCTATAGGTCAAAGGTCAGCGAAGACCCTCAAGAGTTCATTGATGAGGTCTACAAGATTTTAGCTATCATGGGTGTGAGGTCAGAGGATAAGGCAGAGTTGGCAGCCTACCAACTCAAAGGGTTAGCATAAATATGGTACAATTAATGGAAAGAGGAGAAGGGGTTTAACAATGTGGTACTTTCAGAGGAGTTCAAGGTGGCTTTCCTTAATCGGTTCTTCCCTCTTGACCCTAGGGAAGCCACATTGGTGGAATTTATGAATTTGAGACAAGGTTCTATGAATGTGAGGGAATATGCCCTCAAGTTCAACCAACTTTCAAAATATGCTCCACACTTAGTGGCCGACTCAAGGTCTAGGATGAATAAATTTATGATGGGTGTTTTCGACTTGGTGAGTGAGGAGTGTCAGTTCGATCAAGGCCAAGGGTCTTCTCATGCATTTCATAAGAGGGTTGCCAATGATTTCCCAAGGGCCCAAGGTGTTGGGGGCGTAGTTCCTAATGGTGAGTATCCAAAATGTGGTAAAGGTCATATTAGCCCATGCTTGAGGATACTAATACGTGTTATTGGTTTGGAAAAGTTATGCATAAGATGTTGGATTTCCCTTAAAATCTCAATAAGGGTAAGGAGGTTCGTCCACAAGGTGATAATAAGGTTCCTTTAGGGAGAGATGGCTGACAAGATGGTGCCCCAAGGCACAATCGGGTTTATGCTTTAAATGGGAGGCAAGGGGTTGATAAGGTGCTCGACGTTGTTATGTGTATGTTAATAATCTTTGATCAAGGCACAATGGGTTTTATGTTTTGCATGGGAGGCAAGGGGTTGATAAGGTACCCAATGTCATCATCAGTATGTTAAGAATCTTTGATTTTGATATGTATGCATTGATTGATCCGGGTGCCACTCTTTCTTTTGTTACCCCTTTTGTTGCCAAAAAGTTCCATGTTGAACCTAAATTGTTTTGTGTCATATGAGGTGTCTACTCCTATTGGTGCATCTATTATTGCTAGAAAGGTCTATAGAAATTATCCCAGTTGCATTTTGTATAAAATATTGACTTGTGATCTTATTGAGTTGGACATGGTTGATTTTAATGTCATTCTTGGGATGGATTAGTTGTATGCATACTCTGCTTCTATTGATTATAGAACCCGTAGGGTCAAATTTAAATTCCCAAATGAACCCATCCTTGAGTGGGAAAGTCATGATATGGGGGTCAAGGGTAGGTTCATCTCTTGCATTTAAGCTCGTAAGTTGATCTCTAAGGGGTGTCTTTACCATCTTGTGAGGGTTAGGGATCTGGAGTCCAAAGTCCTTCCCATAGAGTCGGTTTCAATTGTAAATGAGTTCTTGATATCTTTCCAAATGACCTCCCCGGTGTTCCTCCCGAAAGGGAGATAGATTTTGGTAGAGACCTCCTCCCCGATACTCAACCCATTTCTAGTTCCCCTTACCATGTGGCCCCGATGGAGTTAAAGGAGTTGAAGGAACAATTGGGGGACTTGTTGGAGAAGGGTTTTATTAGACCTAGCCAGTCACCTTGGGGTGCACGAGTGTTGTTTATGAAGAAGAAGGATGGGCCTCTTAGAATGTTTATTGACTATTGACAACTTAATAGGGTCACTATCAAGAATAGGTATCCTCTTCCAAGGATTGATGATTTTGTTTGACCAATTGCAAGGGGTTAGCCACTTCTCTAAGATTGATCTTCGGTCTGGGTAGCATCAAGTGTAGGTGAGGGAGTGTGATATTCCTAAGATGGTCTTTCGGGCTAGGTATAGACATTATGAGTTTGTTGTGATGTCATTTGGTTGACTAATGAACCAGCTATCTTCATGGATCTTATGAATAAGGTCCTCAAACCCTACCTTGATTCATTTGTTGTGGTTTTCATTGATGATATTTTGATCTATTCTCATGGTGAGGAGGAGCATAGGGCTCATTTGGGGGTTGTGTTGCAAAGACTGAGGGAGGAGAAGTTGTATGCTAAATATGAAAAGTGTTTATTTTGGTTGAAAGAGGTTGCCTTCCTAGGTCATGTGGTGTCGAGGGATGGTATTAAGGTAGATCCTAAAAAATAGATGTGATTAGAAATTGGCCTAGACCATTGACCCCGTCGGATATTAGGAGCTTCCTGGGCTTAGCGAGTTACTACTAGAGATTTGTGAATGAGTTCTCTTCTATTGCTTCTCCCATGAAAAAATTGACCCAAAAGAAGGCTAAGTTTGTGTGGACCGATGAGTGTGAAAAGAGCTTCAAAATGTTAAAAGATAAGCTTATGTTCGCTCCTATATTGTCACTACTAAAAGGGATAGAGGGGTTTGTGGTGTATTGTGATTCTTCTAGAGTTGGTTTGGGTTGTGTTCTAATGCAAAATGGTAAGATCATAGGCTATGCTTCTAGGCAACTCAAAGTGCATGGAAAGAACTACCCTACCCATGATCTAGAACTAGCCGCCGTGGTATTTGCATTAAAGATATGGCGTCATTAATTGTATGAGGTGTATGTTGATGTGTTAGCCAATCATAAGAGCCTCTAATATGTCTTCACCCAAAAAGATCTCAATTTGAGGCAAAGAAGGTAGTTAGAACTTCTTAAGGATTATAATATGAGTGTGCATTATCATCTCGGTAAGGCTAATGTTATGGCGGATACTTTGAGTAGGGTGTCCATGGGTAGCCTAGCTCATGTTGATGATGGTCGCAAAGGGGTGGCTAGGGAGGTCCATCAGTTGGCTAGATTGGGGGTTAGGTTGGAAGGAGTTGATAATAGGGTTGTTGTTGTTGTTGATGGTTCTAAATCTTCATTAGTTGAGAAGGTGAAAGCTAAGCAAGATCTTGACCCAACTTTGTTGGATTTGAAGGCATTGGTAAAAGATGGTAAGGTAGAGGTTTTCTCCTAAGGGGGAGATGGTGCCCTTAGGCACCAAGGTAGGTTATGTGTGCCTTGTGCTGATAGCTTGAAGAAAATGATTCTTGATGAGGCTCATGGTTCTTCTTATTCTATTCACCCTGGGTCTACTAAGGTATATAAGGATTTGAGAGAGGTGTATTGGTGGGGAGGCATGAAGAGGGATATTGCCAAATTTGTTTTCGGTTGCCATAGTTGCCAACAAGTCAAAGCCAAACATCAAAGGCCGGGTGACCTAACCCAAGACATAGAGATTCCTACTTGGAAGTGGGAAGAGATTAATATGGATTTTATGGTGTGGTTTCCCAAGTCTAAAAAGGGTTTTGATTCCATATGGGTTGTGGTTGATAGGATGACAAAATTGGCCCACTTTCTACCGGTTAAGACTACATATGGGTTGAAGATTATGCTAAGTTGTACATTCATGACTTGGTAAGGTTGCATGGGGTTTCGTTGTCCATCATATCGAATTATGGTGCACAATTCACTTCACACTTTTGGAGGTCCTTCCAAAGAGGTCTTGGAACTAAGGTAAAGCTTAGTACGACCTTCCACTCTCAAATGGATGGCCAAGCCGAAAGATTTATCCAACCATTTTGGGACATGCTTAGGGCTTGTTTATTGGAGCTTAAGGGTAGTTGAGATGATCATCTTCTATTGATTGAGTTTGCATATAACAATAACTATCATTCTAGTATTGGTATGACTCCTTTTAAGGCTCTCTTTAGTAGACGTTGTAGATCACTAGTTGGGTAGTTGGAGGTTGGAGAGGTGGCTTTATTGGGACCAGATCTGGTTATGGAGGCTCTTGAGAAGGTTAGGATGATTAGAGAAAGGTTGAAGACTGCCCAAAGTCGTCAAAAGTCCTATGCTGATGTGAGGAGAAGGGATCTTTAATTCAAGGTTGGTAATTGAGTTTATTTGAAAGTGTCAGCCATGAAGGTTGTGGTCCATTTTTGTAAGAAGGTCAAGTTAAGACCAAGATATATGGGTCCTTATAAGGTGATGAGAAGGGTTGGTAAGGTGGCCTAAGAGTTGGATTTGCCTAGAGAAATGTAATTGGTTTATCCAGTCTTTCATGTGTCTATGTTGAGGAATGTGTGTGTGATCCTAATTCTATTGTGTCTCTTGATGTTGTGGGGGTAGTTGAAGAAAACTTGACATATGAAGAAGTTCCAGTAGAGATCTTGGATAGGCAAGTGAAGAGGTTGAGGAACAAGGAAATTGCTTCCGTTAAGGTCCTTTAGAGGAACCAACAAGTTGAATATGCTAATTGGGAGGCCGAAGTGGATATGCAAAAGAGATACCCTTATCTTTTCCACTCCACTGAAGCCTAAGGTATTGATGTAAGTCCTTTATATGATCTCAAGTCTGAAGTTCAGCTCTTATGTCATTGCATACATTCATGTTTAAATTGACAAGTTCACGATGATTTTACACTTATGTTGAGATTTTTGAAATGATGTTTAAGTGCATTGTTGCATCCTTATATGGGCTAAAGTTGTTAGGTTTACATCTCTCATATATGTTTCTTTGACATTCATAGATAAATGTTCCTAAGGGGGAGATATTGAAACGACCCAAAAGTGCCCGAAAATGTGCCTTGGAAGTGCCCGGAATCGTAACTCCATATATCTCAAAATAGGTGCATGGTATTGAATATCTAACTCCATATTCTTGTTTAGGAGGTCAAATTGAGTGAAAAATGGTTCTAACCCCGATTTAAGAGCAACCGTAGCAAAATTTGAAAATCACAAAAATGTGATTTACAGAGACAATCTGCGCCCCTGGCGTGAAGCCAATGGCGCGCTTCTGTGTTTTTTTGTGCATTGTTTTCCTATCTCAGTCCAAGACTTTTAAGTCTTGGGCCTAAGTGTTCACATGCGTAAAAGTACCTATACTTAGCCATATTTCACCCTCATATAATTCAAAACATTCCCCAACACTCACTCAAACACTTAGCCAAATATTTCACTCCTAAATTCAAGTCTCAAAACCCATCCGGATCTTAATATTCTCATTCAAGCTTCAAGTATCCATCTCCAATCTTCTTCAAGGATTCTCCAAAGTCAAGGTATGTGGGTTTCTTTCATGGGTTCCTTTGCCCCATGATACCCAAGCTCTCTTTTACCTAAAATTGCATTATTTAAAGTTGATTTACTTATGGTCTTATCTATTATGAATTTCACTGCACACTATGTTGGGCTTTGATGAAATTATGGTTGTTTTAGCATGTTTTGAGCTATGAATCTAAGATCTATTGTGCGATTTGATGAAGTCCTTTGATGTATATGGCTTGAGGGTTTTACCAAGCATCTATTGGTGGTTTTACATTGAATTTTCTAGCATAATTTCATTCTTGAATTGCATGATTTTACACTAGCATTACACACCCTCCAAGTGTTTGATATAATGTCAGGGTGATGATTTCTTGAGGAATTGAAGGTTCAATGTATGTCTTATGAGTTGAATGACTTTATGATGATGAAAGGAATATATATATATATGTTATTATCTCTATACTGTTGGGAATCGACCAAGCCTCACTCAGGGGGGTATAAGCCCGGTAACCATGTTGAAGGGTTTGTACCTCGATTGCCTCGCTCGGAAGGTGGTAGGCCTGTGCAACCATGTCGAGGGGTTTGTACCTTGATAACCAAGTTGGGGTGTTTGTACTCCATCAACCATGTTGGGGGGTTTGTACCTCATCAACCTATTGAGGGGTTTGTACCATTCACATCTCCAAGGAGGTGGTTGGCCTTGGATATGCACTCATATGGTCTCTCCTTACATATGTATTATGTTCTATATAACCATGGTTTTACTCCAAGCATTATTCATACATGTCGTAGGCCTTGGATATGCACTAATAATGGTCTCTCCTTACATATGTATTATGTTCTATATAAACATGATTTTACGTCAAGTATCATTCATCCATGGAATATTGCTATATGTTTACCCATTGTCTATGTTATGCATTTTGCTTATGGTGCTTATCACTTGTTGCGTTGCATCCCACATACTTAGTACATTCAAATGTACTAAGGCATACTCTATGCCTACATGATGTCACCATATAGGAACCAGAGCCTCGCTTGATCATCCTCCACATGGCTAGTACGACTTCTCTCAAGCTCTTTGGTGAGTCCTCCATTTCGGGGACGATGCTTATGACCTTCTGCTATGTTCAAAAACTATCTTTCTTTTATGTTTATGTTGACTATGTGGGTGAGCCTGGTTGCTTATCTTGGCCCACGCTCTTATCTATGTAGTAGATGTGTTGTTGGACATGTCATGTGTAATGTTATAAGCTTTGACACTCTCTTGAATCTTGTTGTTTATGATATGAAAGATGTCCCTTAGCCAGGTTAATCCTATATACTATCTTTTGTTGTTATTTTATTGCTTCTGCGACCAAGGATGTGTAATGATATGTTAAGAGGCTTGCTTGGGGTTCCTTCGGGTTTTCCTATGTGCGTGACGTCTAGGCCCTAGGTTTGCGGCGTGACACCTTGGGAACATTCATCCTTGAATGTGGTAGAACAAGGCTTGAAAGGCTTGACTTAGAATGTGAAACTTCCAAACACAAGGTACAGTGCTTACTTCATCATTTGAAAATCTTCGTCATTAAAACTCATATCAAAACATATTCAAATCATTTAAAACATCACAAAATAGACCATTTTTATACACATGTATGCATGTCATGTCATGAGACTCAAGAGTGAATCAATTAGGACCATTGGGAATAGGAAGAGCCTAATACGATAGGCTTGAGTAGAGTGGAAAGGATAGAGGTAGTGTCGCATCATACTTGATTCCACTTCCCATATAGCACTCTCAATATGTTGACCCTTGTTGTGAAGCCTCTCCCCTTTCCCCTCTAAGATCTCAACCTGAACTTCCTCATAAGTAAAGTCCTCCTCAACCTCCGCACCTTCCGAAGGCACAATAGCACTAGTATTACCACCCAACTTCCTCAACTTAGACATATAGAAAATCGAATGAATAGAACTCAATCCTAGGTGTAAATCCAATCTATAGGCCATATTCCCAAACTGCTCAACTCTCTCATAAGGTCCTACATATAGAGAACATAACTTGCCCTCCTTTCGAATCACATCTCACCCTTCTTTGGTGAGACCTTCGCATACAGCCAATCACCAATACGAGGCTCATGATCCCTCTTTCCAACCTGCTAATAAAACTTTTGATGACTTCGAACCATCTTCAACTTTTCCCTAACTAATCCCATTTTTCCATAGCCTCCAACACTAAATCTGGGTCTATAGAATTCATCTCAGCTAACTCAAACCATCCCACCAAAGACCTACACCTTCTACCACACAAAGCCCTAAGCAGTGTCATACTAATGTTAGCTTGAAAGCTATAGTTGTTAACAAACTCAATAAGTGGTGGATGATCACCCTAATTAACCTTGAATTCCAACATACAAGACCTCGACGTGTCCTCCAAACTTTGAAATATCCTCTCAGCTTGCTCAATGGATTGAGGATGAAAAGCGACACTTAACTTCACCTTAGCGCCAAGGCCCTCTTTGAGATGATTTCCAAAAGTGAGAAGTAAGTCAGGTACTATAGTCTAACGTAATAAAAGTAGGCATACCGTCCAGTCAACCAACTCCAAATTACCTACGTTGGCATTTGTTTTCAATATTGAGAGTAGTCTCAAACCAACCACCAAATCCATGTCCGCCTCTTCCCACCTCTAAGTAGAAATTGTAATATCTTGAGTCAAACCACCGGGTCTTTGTTCGATAATTAGGGCATTCAAATACGAACTTGGCTATATTCCTTTTCAAACCATGTGACCAATAAACTTTTCTCAAACCCTAGTACCTCTTAGTAGATCTCAGGTGGATCAAATAATGAGAGTTATGGGCCTCAATCATGATCACCTCTCTAAGACCATCAACATTCGAAACACACAATCGATCTTGGTACCAAATTACACCATCTCCCCCTTGGGTGAAAATCTCTATCTTCTTTTCTGCAACCAAATTCTTCAACTCAACCAAT
>BAUE01079537.1:0-19032 GCA_000787875.1 Solanum virginianum | reverse complement strand
ATGTATTGAATTCATGAAAAATATCTATGATTTTACAAGTATCAAGTTGAGTCCTTTTTCATGATTTTAACCTCTTGTGAGCCATTGATCTAAAGGCAAGGGATTGTGTATGGTTATTATTTACTCTCATGTTCAAGTTAGGCTCATTAATAGAGGTCAAGAATGTTTATGAGCTACTCATATCATGTTATCTTGTCTCTTACAAGTTACTCATGTTATTATTAAGGTATGATTATTTAAAGTATTCCCTGGCATTAGACTTAGCATCGATTGAGGCTTAAGATGGGTGCACGACATAAGGGGTCCTTATATAAAGTCTTTAGTCTCTAAACTATGTGCCACCATAGGATGATATATTTTACCCTTGCTATATAAGTGGATACATCTAGTTCATGTTATCATGTTTGGTTTATCCTGGCAAGTAGACCACACTTCACGGGGGAGGGGGGTGTCATGCCGGGTCACCTGTACCGAGGGGGTGTTATGACTTGGATTCCAAGTTGTAGCTACTTAGTCTATGTCGGTTAAGGTCTCTTCCCACATATATATGATATATTATGAAAGTTAAATGTTTTACAAACATGTTTTACTATAAACATTGATCATGCATGTCATATTGAGATTATATATCCATTGATTATGATTATGCATTTTGAATAATATGGCTTATGTCTTTATTGCATTGCACCTACATACTTAGTACATTCAAACATACTAACACATACCTTATGCCTACATGATATCACCATGTATGAACGGTGCTCCTTTTTATCATCCTCCTCCACGTGGCTAGTTTGGATCTCCAAGAAAGCTTTTGGTAAGTCCTCAACTTTGAGGACAGTGTCTATGTTACTCATTCTGTGTTGAGACTTTTTTTTATGTTGACCACTTGTTATCATGAGGGTGAGCCCGGGAAGTGTCTTGGCCCTCGCTCCATTCTAAAGTAGAGGTGTTGTTGGATACTAAGATTGTATATGCTTTGAGCTTGACTCTTCTTATGCTTTTATGTTTATGAAAGACTTTCCTTATTCCCGCTTCCCTTTTCATACTTGACTCTTGTTGATGTCCATTTTCATTTTCACAACTAAGGATTTGTACAAGATATGCTAAGAGGCTTGTTTAGGATGTCTTCGGACTTCCCATTCGTCGTGTCACGTCTAGGCCCTAGGCTTGGGTCGTGACACATTCAAAATAGTTCCTTATTATATATTTCTTTATTATTCAAATGAATCAATTCAATAAAATTCATAGAGGAAAAAATACATTTCATTATTTTACCGTTGTTAACCAAATAGTGTAACTCGAAAACACCACAAACTTCTTCATATCTACCTAATGAAACCTTCATATTTAATATTGATATCTCTTCTATTCTAGATAGGATAAAATTTAAGAAGACCTCATTGACATAGTTCATTAGTTGTATTCTTTAAAAACTTAAAACTAAATTCTTTTCTATACTTGAAAAATAATTTATAAAATATATATTTATGTATTAAATTAACATATTTATAACTAAATTCTTTTATATAATTGAAAAATAATTCATAAAATATATATTTATGTATTCAATTAACATATTTGATAATATATAAAACATATTGCATATATGTAAAGTTATTTAATTCAATTTGATTCCATTTTTTTAAAATTTTTATATAAATATAAAAGATCTCCTTATTTATATTATTTGGGACAATAATAAGCTTAAATAAAAGTTCACAATTATATTTAGAAAATCCCATAAATTGATTTGTTAAGGTTAAGTTCGATCGTCAACCATTTTTCTCTTCTTTTTTTTTCGACACTCTCTAACATTTAGTTTATTTTGAGGAAAAATAATAATAATAAAGTGATTTTATAATCATAGAAAATCAAAAAAATAATTTTAATAGACAATATTCAAAACATAAATAATTTTTTATAATATTTGAAATATGTGAGCTGGCAAATCTTTGTCGAAAGTCTATAATTGGCAAAAACATCACTCACTTGCTCCATAGCTAAAGAATTAATTTGTACATGTTTTCTATGTTTTATTTTAATTAGTTTTTTCTTATATTTTTGTTAGTCCATTTTATGAATAATGGCTTTTTGTTTTTTAACTCTTTACGTGACATTTTTATGATCACAAGATTAAGGATATTTTGATATATTTTTATAAATCTTTAATTTAAATCACATGATTCAAATATGTTATTTACTTTATTAAATTTTTAGTCAAATAAAAATCAAAAGGAAAAAAAAGAAATTTATTTTGGATAATAACAAATTAATATTGATCTAATCCAATGTTAATGTTTTGGGGAAGTAGATAATATAGTCAAATCAAATATTTAATAAGAAAAATTTTACCCCACTTATAAAAGGTCAAAAAGACATTTGACTAACTCAGTCTTTAGCCTCTTTTTTACATAGGATACCAAGATTTTTTATGGTTATTTTATTGCTTAGACATTTGACTAACTCAGTCTTTAGCCTCTTTTTTACATAGGATACCAAGATTAAACCAAAGACAAATCTTCCTAGTCTTCCCGTAGAAATAATTATCCAAATATACTTATGGCTTCTCGTTATGTAGTTGATGCGTTTCAGGTGCCTTTCAAATTTTTTTAATACCCTTGTGTTGGATGCAGATTTCATTTATGTTCATCACCAGCGCGCTATGATTCATGGTGGTGGAACAAAATTAATTATGGCTAACGCCAAAGATTTATATGAAATAGAGCTAAAGGAAGATGACAAAATCTCTAGATGGAATTTTAATGGTCATGCTAAATAAACGATCCCAAAAAGTGTCCAAAAATGTGCCTCAAAAATGCTCTAAATCGTAATTTTTGTATATCTCAAAATTCATGTGTGATGTAAAATATATGACTTCATATTCTTGATCAGAGGGAAAAATTGAGTAGGTAATGCGTCTATCCCCGATTTTAGAGCAAACGAATCACAATTTCAAAATCCATAATTTTGCTTATCCAATGTCTATCCGCGTTGGTTCCGCGACGCTTTGCCATCACAGACTAGTGTAAAAATGATCTCCACAATAGGTCCACATAGTGGACTAGAATGCAGACCTGTATATTTTATTGCCAGTAATTTTATGTCAGTCCAAAGCTTTTGGGTCTTGGGCCTAAGTCCTCCCATGTATGAAAATAGCCATATTTAACCTTGCACCCATGGTGCCCAAGCTTTCTTTTTACCTAAAATACATGTTTCTAAGTTGGTTTTACATATGTGTTTTCTATTATGAATTTGACTATGAACTATGTTGGAGTTTTGTAAAAATGTGGCTGTTTATGCATGTTTTCAGCTATGAATCTTAGATCTATCTTGAGATTTGATTAAGGTTTTTGATGTATATTGCGTGATGGTGTTACCAAGTATTTGTAGGATGATTTACTTCTAGATTTCTTACATGATTTCACTCTTTAATTGCATGGTTTTATACTAGCATTACACACCCACCAAGTGTTTAATGAAATGTTCGGTTAATGTATCTTGAGTTGTTGAAGGTCTAAGGCTTGGCATATGCATTAAGTGACTTTATGATGATGAAAGGGTGTTAAGAATGTGTTGATGTCATAAGATGTGTCTATCATGTTGATGTCATCAGAAGTGTCTATTGTGTTGATGTCATGAGAAGTATCTATTATGTTGTGAGTTGACCATAGCCAATTGAGGGATATTGCCTCAATCACCTAGATGGGGGTAGTAAGCCATCAACTAATTAAGGGGTTGGTACCTCAATCTTCTCGGATGGGAGCGGTAAGCCATCAACCAATTGAGGCGTTGGTACCTCAATCTTCTCGGATGGGGGTGGTAAGCCATCAACCAATTGAAGGGTTGGTACCTCACTCGTCTTGGATGTGGGCGGTAAGCCATCAACCAATTGAGAGGTTGGTACCTCAATCACTTCTAAAAGGTGGTCTACCTTAGATTCCAAGTACTAAGTTTCTAGGTCTATAATGATGGTCTATTCCTATATATGTATTATGTTCTATATATAAGTATGATTATTTCATGTATCATTCATGCATGCCATATTGATATATGATCATTTATTGTTTAATTATGCATTTTGACTATGTTGCTTATCTATTATTGCATTGCATCCTACATACGTAGTACATTCAAATGTACTAACACATACTCTATACCTACATGATATTACTATGTAATAATCGGAGCCCCACCTGACTATCCTTCTCCTCCATGTGGCTAGTATGATTTCTCTACAAAGAAAGTGGTGAGTCCTCAAATTTAGGGACAATGTCTGTGATCTCATGCTATATATAAAGACTCTCTTTCCTTTTTATTGTATGCTTGACTATGAGGGTGAGCCCGGTTACTTATCTTGGCCCCCGCTAAGTTCTATGTCTAGGGCTGTTGTTGGACAAGATATGTATTGATGCTATGAGCCTTGACTCTTTTAACTCTACGATGTTTCATGCTATGAAAGATGTCCCTTAGCACCGGTTATTCCTATTTACTATCTTTTATGGTTATTTTATTGCTTCTATGACCAAGGATAATGATATGTTAAGAGGCTTGGTTGGGGTCCCTTTGGGTTCCCCGTGCATAGTGTCATGCTTAGGCCATGGGTTGGGGTCGTGAAAAACTTCATATCAGAGAATTAGGTTGTTAATGGTCCTCAGCATCTAACACACTGCGTTGATTAGAGTTTTAATCATGGTTGTGTTGTGCACCACAACTATGAGTAAGAGGCTATAAGACATTTTAGGAAATGTTTCCCTTCTTTTTACTCTATGTTGTGCAATAGAAGTTAAGGTAAGGTTTTCCCCCTAACAATTGTTCTTTGCTATGATAGATCATCCTAACACAAGAGGAAGAAGATCTCACACACCCGAGGAAAAATATGCTTATGGTGAGCTATGGGATACTCTCATTTTGCTAGCTCAAGTTGTGGCTAACCAAGCCAACCAAGGGGCTCAAGCCCCTCATGCTCCTACTCCAGCATCTCGGGTAAGGGATTTTATGAGGATGAACCCACCAAAGTTCAATGGGTCTAAGGTAGATGAGGACCCTCAAGAATTTATTGATGAAGTATACTAGGTGTTGTCTATAATGGGTGTGAGATCAGAAGAGAAGGTGGAGTTGGCGGCTTACCAACTTAAGGGGGTGGTTTAAATTTGCTACACTCAATGGAAGGAGGAGAATTGGAGCAACAATGTGATTCTATGGGACAAGTTTAAGGCAGGTTTCCTCAATCGGTTCTTTCCCCTTGAGCTTAGGGAAGCTAAATTGGTGGATTTCATGAACTTGAAGCAAGGATCTATAAGCGTGAGGGAGTATCCCCTTAAGATCAACTAACTCTCAAAATATGCTCCATATTTGGTTGCCGACTCAAGGTCTAGAATGAATAAGTTTGTGATAGGTTTTTATAATTTGGTGAGTGAAGAATATCGTATCTCTATATTGATTAATGACATGGATTTGTCCTGCTTGATGACTTATGTCGAATAATTGGATGGGGAGAAATTGAGGAAAAGAAAGGGTCATGTGGCCAAAAGGGCCTGTCTTGATATTAAGTTCCAAGATCACAAGGGTGGCTGATTTCACTAAGGCCAAGGGTCTTTTCATGCCCCTAGTAGGAGATTTACCAATGAATACCCAAGACCTTAAGAGAATAGTGGTGTGATACCTAGATTTATGTGTCTAAAATGTTGTAAGGGTCATGGTGGCCCATGCATGAGGGCTACCAAAGCTTGTTTTGGTTTTTGGGAAGTAGGCCACAAGGTGATTAATTGTCCACGAAATCCCAACAAGGGTAAGGATGTTCGTCCTCAAGGATGGGGTGCTAATACGATTCCTTTGGGTAAAGGAGGCCAACAAGGTGAGGCCCAAGGCACAATTAGTTTTATTCTTTACATGGGAGGCAAGGGGTTGATGAGGTGCCCGATGTCGTCACCAGTATGTTAAAAGTCTTTGATTTTGATGTATATGCATTGATAGACCCTGGTGCCGCTCTTTATTTTGATACTCCTCTTATTGCTGAAAATTTTCATGTTGAGCTTGAATTGTTGTGTGAGTCTTATGAGGTGTCTACTCCTATTAGTGCATTTATTATTGCTAGAAAGGTCTATAGAAGTTGTCCCATTTGCAGATTGCATAAATATTATCTTGTGATCTTATTGAGTTGTATATGATTGATTTTGATGTCATTCTTGGGATGGATTAGTTGCATGCATTCTATGCCTCTATTGATTGTAGAACCCATAGGGTCAAGTTCTAATTCCCAAATAAACCCTTTCTTGAGTGGGAGAGTCATGATGTGGTGGTCAAGTGTAGGTTTATCTCTTGCAGTAAACCCCAGAATTTGATCTCTAAGGGGTGTCTATCATTTTGTGAGGGTTAGAGATGTGGATTCCAAAGTCCTTCCCATAGAGTCGGTCCGGTGGTGAATGAGTTCCTTGATGTATTTCCAAATGACCTTATTGGTGTTCATCCTAAAAGGAAAATAGATTTTGGTATAGACCTCCTCCCCGATACTCAACCCATTTTTATTCCCCTTTATCGTATGGCCCTGGCAAAGCAATTGAAGGACTTGCTGGAGAAGGGATTTATTAGGCCTAGCCAATCACCTTGGGGTGCACTGGTATTGTTTGTGAAGAAGAAGAATGGGTTTCTTAAAATATGTATTGACTACCGACAACTTAATAGGGTCACCATCAAGAATAGGTATCCTCTAGCAAGAATTGATGACTTTTTTGACCAACTTCAAAAGGCTAGTCATTTCTCTAAGATTGATCTTTAGTCCGGGTATCATCATGTGAAGGTGAGGGAGTGTGATATTCCTAAGATGGCCTTTCAGACTAGGTATGGGCATTATGAGTTTGTGGTTATGTTTTTTGGGTTAATCAATGCACCGGCTATCTTCATAGATCTTATGAATAGGGTCTTTAAACCTACCTTGATTTGTTTGTGTGGTTTTCATTGATGATATTTTGATCTACTCTCATAGTAAGGAGGAACATGTGGCTCATTTGAGGGTAGTGTTACAAAGATTGAGGGAAGAGAAGTTGTATGCTAAATATGAGAAGTGTTAATTTTGGTTGAACAAGGTTGCCTTTTTAGGTCATATGGTGTCAGGTGAAGGTATTAAGGTGGATCCTAAAAAGATGGATGTGATTAGATATTGGCCTAGACCATTGACCCCATCGGATATAAGAAGCTTCTTGGGCTTAGCAGGTTACTATCGGAGGTTTGTGAATGGGTTTTTTCTATTCCCTCTCCCATGACTAAGTTGACTCAAAAGAAGGCTAAGTTTGTGTGGACCGATGAATATGAAAAGAGTTTCCAAACCTTGAAGGCTAAGCTTGTGTCCGCTCCTATCTTGTCTCTACCGGAAGGATAGGGAAGGGTTTGTTGTGTATTTTGATGCCTCCCGAATTGGTTTGGGTTGTGTGTTGATGCAAAATGGTAAGGTAATAGCCTATATTTCTAGGCAACTCAAAGTGCATGGAAAGAATTACCCTATTCATGATCTTGAATTGGCTGTCGTGGTTTTTGCTTTGAAAATTTAGAGTCATTATTTGTATGGAGTGCATGTTGATGTGTTTACCGATTATAAGTGCCTCCAATTAGTGTTCACTCAAAAAGATCTCAACTTGAGGTAAAGAAGGTGGTTAGAACTTCTTAAGGATTATGATATGAGTGTGCATTATCATCCCAATAAGGCTAATGTTGTGACGCATGCATTGAGTAGGGTGTCTATGGGTAGCCTAGCTCATGTTGATGAGGGGGCTAAGAGGTAGCTAGAGAAGTCCATCGGTTGGCTAGATTAGGGGTTAGGTTGGAAGAGATGGATAATGGTGGTATTATGGTTGTTGATGGTTCAAAGTCTTCCTTAGTTAATGAGGTAAAAGCAAAGAAGGTCTTGATCCCTCCTTTTTAGAATTGAAGGCCTTGGTGAAAGAGGGCAATGTGGAGATTTCTCCAAAGGGGGAGATGGTGCCTTTAGGTACTAAGGTAGGTTGTGTGTGCCTTGTGTTGATGACTTGATAGAGAAGATTCTTGATGAGGCTCATTATTCTTCCTATTCTATTCACCCTGGTTCTACCAAGATGTATAGGGATTTGAGAGATGTGTTTTGGTGGGGAGGTATGAAGAAATACATTGCCAAATTTGTTTTCGTTTACAATAGTTGCCAACAACTCAAAGCCAAACACCAAAGGTCGGGTGGCCTAACCTAAGACATAGAGATTTATAATTGGGAGTGGGGGGAGATTAACATGGATTTTGTGGTTGGGTTGTAAGACTAGAAAGGATTTTGATTCTACTTGGGTTGTGGTTGATAGAATGACAAAGCCGGCTTATTTCCTACCAGTTAAGAGTACTTATGGGGTCGAAGACTATGCTAAATTGTACATTCATGAGTTGGTAAGATTGCATGGGGTGCCCTTTTCTATCATATCGGATCGTGGTGCTCAATGTACTTTATATTTATGGAGGTCCTTCCAAAGAGGTCTTGGAACTAAGGTAAAGCTTAGTACAACCTTTCACCCTCAAACAAATGGCCAAGCTGAAAGAACTATCCAAACTCTTGAGGATATGCTTAAGGCTTGTACTTTGGAGTTCAAGGGTAGTTGGGATGATCATCTTCCATTGATTGAGTATACTTATAAAAATAGCTATTATTCTAGCATTGGTATGACTTCTTTTGATGCCCTCTATGGTAGGTGTTGTAGATCACTGGTTTGGTGGTTTAAAGTGGGAGAAGTGGCATTGTTAGGTCCAATCTGGTTATGGATGCTATGGAGAAGGTATGTTTGATTAGAGAAAGGTTGAAAATAGCCTAAAGTTGTAAAAAGTCCTATACCGATGTGAGAAGAAGAGAACTTGAATTTAAAGTTGGTGATTGGGTCTATTTAAAGGTCTCACCCATGAAGGGTGTGGTTTATTTTGGTAAGAAGGGTAAATTAGCTTCAAGATTTGTGGGTCCTTATAGGGTGATGAGGAGGATTGGTAAGGTTGCCTATGAGTTTGAATTGCCTAGTGAAATGGGATTGGTTCATCCGGTCTTCCATGTGTCTATGTTGAGGAAGTGTGTGGGTGACCCTAATGCTATTGTGCCTGTTGATGTTATGGGGTTGTCGAAGACAACTTAACTTATGGAGAAGTTCCAGTAGAGATCTTGGATAGACAAGTGAAGAGGTTCAGGAACAAGGATGTTCCTTTCGTTAAGGTCCTTTAGAGGAATCAACAAGTCGAAAGTGCTACATGGGAGGCCGAAGCGGACATAAAAAAAGAATATCCCTATCTTGTCCATTCTACTCAAGCCTAAGGTACCAATTCTAAGTTCCCTATGTGATTTCATGTCTCATGTTTCAGACCCTACATCATTTGCATGCATTCATGTTTATATTGACAAAATTCATGGTGATTTTAACACTTATGTTGAGATTTTTGAAAATAGTATTTAAGTGCATTGTTGCATTCTAGTTGGGGCTGATTTCTTCATGGTTACTCTTCTTATATACGTTTCATTGACATTCGGAGATAAATGTTCCCAAGGGAGAGATATTGAAAGACCTCAAAAAATGCCCAAAAATGTATTTTGAAAATGCCCAAAATCGTAATTTTCATATATCTCAATATCCGTGTGTGATATTGAAAGTCTAACTTTCTTGGTCAGGGGGCAAAATTGAGTGGAAAATGTATCTAACCCCGATTTTAGAGCAAACGAATCACAATTTCAAAATCCATAATTTTGCTTATCTAGTGTCTGTTCATGTTGGTTCCGCGACATGTAGCCATTGTTGACTAGTGTAAAAATGCCCTTCATGATAGGTCCGCGTCACGGACTAGACGCAGACCTGTATATTTTATTGCCAGTGATGTTATCTTGGTCCAAGGCTTTTGGGTCTTGGACCTAAGTTCTCCTATGCGTGCAAATACCTATACTTAGCCATATTTCACCTTCATATCATACAAAACATTCTCCAATACCCTTTCAAACACTTAGAAAAATATTTTACCCTAAAGCTTAAGTCGCAAAACTCATCTGGATCTTAAGGATTTCACTCAAGCTTCAAGTCTCCATTTCTAATCTTCATATAGTAAATCTCCAAAGCTAAGGTATGTGGGTTTCAACCATTGGGTCCTTTCAGCCATGGTGTCCAAGCTTTCTTTTTACCTAAAATACATGTTTCTAAGTTGGTTTTATATATGAGTTTTCTATTATGAATTTGACTATGAACTATGTTGGAGTTTCATAAAAGTGTGACTGTTTATACATGTTTTGAGCTATGAATCTTAGATCTATATTGAGATTTGATTAAGGGTTTTGATGTATATTACATGATGGAGTTACTAAGTGTTGGTGGGATGATTTACTTCAAGATTTCGTGCATGATTTCACTCTTTAATTGCATGATTTTATAATAGCATTGCACATCCACCAAGTGTTTAATGAAATGTCCAGTTAATGTATCTTGAGTTGTGGAAGGACTAAGGCTTGGCATATAAGTTAAGTGGCTTTATAATGATGAAAGGGTCTTAAGAATGTGTTGATTTCATGAGAAATGTCTATCATGTTGATGTCATGAGAAGTGTCTATTGTGTTGATGTCATGAGAAGTGTCTATCATGTTAATGTCATGAGAAGTTTCTATTATGTTGATGTCATGAGAATTCTCTATTGTGTTGTGAGTTGACCATAGCCAATTGAGGGGTTATGTCTAAATCACCTATATGGGACTAGTAAGCCATCAACCAATTGAAGGGTTGGTATCTCAATCGCCTCGAATGGGGGCGATAAGCCATCAACTAATTGAGGGGTTGGTAGCTCAATCATCTCGGATGGGGGCAGTAAGCCATTAACCAATTGAGGAGGTTGGCACCTCAATCACTTCTAAGGGGTGTTCTACCTTAGATTCCAAGTACTAAGTTGCTTGGTCTATAATGATGGTCTATTCCTACATATGTATTGTGATCTATATATAAGCATGTTTACTTCAAGTATCATTCATGCACACCATATTGATATATGGTCATCTATTGCTTAATTATGCATTTTGACTATGTTGCTTATCTATTGTTGTATTGCTTCCTATATACTTAGTATATTCAAATGTGTTAATGCATACTCTATGCCTACATGATGTTACCATATAGGAACTGGAGCCCCACTTGACCATCCTCTTTCTCCACGTGGCTAGTACGATTTCTCTACAAAGCAAGTGGTCAGTCCTCAACTTTGAGGATAATGTCTTTGATCTCATGCTATGTATAAAGATTCTCTTTCCTTTTTATTGTATGCTTGACTCTGAGGGTGAGCTAGGTTGCTTGTCTTGGAACTCGCTAAGTTCTATGTCTAGAGGTGTTGTTGGACAAGATATGTATTAATTCTATGAGCCTTGACTCTCTTGACTCTACGATATTTTATACTATGAAAGATGTCCCTTAGCCCCGAGTATCCCTATTTACTATCTTTTATGGTTATTTTATTGCTTCCGCGACTAAGAATGTGTAGTGATATGTTAAGAGACTTGGTTGGGGTCCCTTTGGATTCCCTATGCACCATGTCATGTCTAGGCCCTGGGCTTAGGTCATGACACTAAATACTTTAGTGTATAGTTTGTTAATTGTGTTTATTGCATGTGAAATACTTCAAGAAGTCCGTTAGAAGTTTCAATCCTAGTACAAGAAAAATGATACGACTTCCTTGTTGTAGAAGAAAAGTTTCTCAATCATATAACTATTCACTAGGTTATGAACCGACAGAAAAGAAGTATAATGTTTTGATGAATGTTGCAAGTTCACGTGGGCACATATGGAATTTCATTTTCACTTTAAGTATGGACAAAATTATGAAGAAAAGTTGAATGCACCATTAAATATTTCCCACATTATAGTACAAGAAGTTACTCTAAAAGGAGTTATCTATATGTTGTACTTCTCGATTAGACCATTGTGAATGTTTCTCTGATCGAAATGATTTGTGGGTTTTGGAGAATACTGAAACAGAAGAATGAAAGAGTCATAGCATTTTTGTTCCTTTGTAGTAAAAAGATCATGTGAAAAACATACCGAAACCAATAAATTTTCCTTTTACAGGACTCTACAATTTTTGCACTGATGAAATTATATTTACTGCGTTGAGAAACAATGATAGTTTAGATTATTATTTTTATGATGTTGAAAAAAAATAATTAGAGGCATTTAAAAATTCATGAAATTCCAACCATAAGTCGACTTGATGACATTAATATTTATGTAGAAAGGCTCTACTTATGCTAAAATAAAAATATTAAAATACTTATTACTTTGTTTGGACTTATGGGCGTCTTATTTTTTCTTCTTTGATTTGCTTCTTATTTAATTTTATAAAGTTAAAGATATTTTTTTCTTTTTTTTTTTAGTCAATAAAAACAAATCAAATATTTTCCCTCTATTATATTGGGCTTTATGTATGTCAATGTGTTATCAAATAATACAAAGTTCACAAAAATTTCTTTTAGAATGGTAATAATTCATCTCTTCTTTTCTTTTCTAATAAGAATTTCAAATCTAAATTGAATATATTATTTAATGTGGCATAACATGTCAACTATAAGAGAAAAATGTTGTTATGGTGTTTAGTTTTGGATAATTTTACAATCCTAAAAAAAGCTAAAAAATAATTTTAACAGACAATTCCCTAAACATAAATAACTATTCGTGGAACGAATTACACTATAACATTTTTATCTTATTGTGTTTGAAATTGGTTATCTTGCAAATAATAATTACTCCAATGCCTTAGAAATATTTACATATTCCTATAAAAAATATTTTTTCTTTGTTTATATTAGCATTATGTATATTAATGTATGTGATAAAAGAACGATTACAAGAAATTCTTCTCAAATGGTAATATTTTCTATACTTTTTTTTCATTTTCAAACAAAAATTTTGACTTTGAATTGAATATAGTATATTTTGAAGGAAAAAATAATAATAATTGAGTGATTTTATGATTTTAAAAAATTAAAAAAATAATTTTAATAGACAATATGTTCCAACATAAATAATTATAACATTATTAGTCTATAATATTTGAAATAGGTGAGCTAGCAAATATTTGTACAGAGTCAAAGATTCGAGTCTATAATTGGAAAAATCATTACACATTTGCTCTTATTGATAAATAATAATTAATTTTAATTACCTTCTTTAAAATATTTGGTGGGGTTCAGTAATGTGACCCTAGAAGCAATCTTTTTCCCTATTAACGATATACCACCATCGAAGCTCTTGTAGGTTAGGCTAGTGAATCAACGTAGGCAATTTATGTTATATAAAGATGCATGTGAAGTAAACGGAGTTCCACTCGGCAAGTGGTCTCTCCAGGCCAACGTAAGATGTTATGTTGAATTTCATGTAGTAGCTTATATGGTCTTATATGTCAATTATGGTCCACTCCGAATAGTTTATGATTCTATGATTTGATTCTATCACATGTGTTCCTTTATGTGCATGACTTTTACTTATCTTGATACCATATTCCTTGTGCGTGCTTAAGCTCATATTTAAAGTCCCATTTATCGTCCCATGCATGTTCATCTTTACTTATGAATGATGGCATTACAATTTTCATATTTGCATTTCATCTCACATACTTAGCACATTCCAAAAGTACTGACACATATTGAAATAACTCCAAAAAAAAGTGCCCAAACATGTACCTGGGAAGTGTCCAAAATCATAATTTCTATATATATCAAAATACGTACGTTATTTCAAAAATTCAACTCATATTCTTGTTTAGGGGGCAAAATTGAGTGAGTAATGGGTCTAACTCGAATTTTAGAGCAACCGTAGCAAAATTCAAATTTTCAAGTGAGCACAAAAATAGTGGGCCTGTGCGTTTATGGCGTGACGAGCCCTAGTGTTAAAATGTGCTAGTTTTTAATCTCGGTCCAAGACTATTAAGTCTTGGGCCTAAGTATTCCCATATGTGAAAATGCCTATACTTAGCCTTATTTCACCTTCATATCATGCAAGACATTCCCCAATACTTTCTCAAACACTTATTCTTATATTTCTCTCAGGATTCAAGTGTCAAAACCCTCTCCTGATCTTAAGAAATTAATTCAAGCTTCAAGATCTCATTCAAATCTAAGTCAATTTATTTATTTCATTTAAGACCATCGTGGGGCCCCTATATCAAGCCAAGTTCAAAAGAAATTTCGTTGGCTAAGTTTTGCACAAGTACTGATAGAATGGTTAACTTTAAAGGAGAATATCTTTTAGAACACAAAGAACTATGTGTCCCGCGACCTACCAAATTAAATCTCTTTGAGTTAGATTTCCAACGCGCTTTGTTTCACCTTATTTAGAGTTCGGATGAAGAAGTTATGCCCATTTTTGTTGAACTCGTATGTGCAGGGGTATATATGGGTTTTTGCCAAATTTTGTTTCAATAATGACATTCCATAAATTTAGTCATTTCTATTGGCCTTTTGGAGATTCCTATGCTATCTTAACCATTCCTAAAGACCTAAACCCTTTACTAAAGATCAAATTCACTCCTCCTTATTGGAATATACTCTCAAATTCTCTCAAGAGCATCCATCAAAATCCCAATACAAATTCAAGGAAACTTAATAACAAGTTGTGGATTTCAAGACCACATTCCAAGCTTCAAGTCTTTCTCAACTCAATTATAAGGAATTCAAGGTCTAAGGTATATGGGTTTCATCTAATGGGTACCTTTCACCCATGGAGTCCAACCCTTCCCTTTTATGAAAAATTACATATTTTCATGTTGTATTACTTATGGTATTACTTAATATGAATTATGATTATAAATTATGTTGGGGTTTTAATAAAATAATGATTGGAAACATATGTCTACCTATTTCAAGATTATACTATGAGATGGTTTGTCTATTATGACTATGCATGTTTTGGGATATTAAACTATGGTCTATTATGAAATTTGATGATGGATTTCAATGTGTATTTATGATGGTATTACCAAGTGTTGGTGGGCTGTTTTAATTCAAATTTTATTGCATGATTTCACACTTGAATTGCATGGTTTTAAACTAGCATTACACACCCGCCAAGTGTTTGATAAAATGTCCGATTATGGTTTCTTGAAGAATTGAAGGTCTAATGCATGTCTTATGAGTTGAATGACTATACAATGATGAAATGATGATGAAAGGAATGTATATATGTCTTAAGTGAATTGTTGGGCTCTCATATTATTTTTCGGGGAATTGTTGATAAGCTATTGGGTTCTTATGCTAAGGTTTATACTTTTGTCAATTGTGAAGCCTACTAGAAGGGATTATGAAATATGCTATATGTTGTACCCTCTAGTGAGTGGTACTCCTTACCCTCATGTATGGTTTGAGGTTATGCTAGGTACACATATATAGGGGTTATGACCTATGCTATCTTTACCCTCATGTGCTACTCACTTACTCATTTCTACCTATAGGGGTTATGAACTATGATGTACTCCTTACCCTCGTGTATGATTTGGGGTTATGCAATATACACACTTACTCATTTCTACATATAGGGTTATAAAGTATGATGTACTCCTTACCCTCGTGTATGATTTGGGGTTATGCAATATACACACTTACTCATTTCTACATATAGGGTTATAAAGTATGATGTACTCCTTACCCTCGTGTATGATTTGGGGTTATGCAACATACTCATATGAAGAAGTTATGAACTATGTGGTATGCCTCACCCTCATATGCACACATATAGGGGTTATGACCTATGCTACCTTCCTACCCTTATATGCTATTCATTATCTCTTGTTTACATGTTGGGGTCACCTTATTATGTTAAACGAGCTATGTAAGTATAGTTATTTTCAAGCATGTTTTACTACAACCATTATTCATGCATTCCATATTGCTAATATACTATCTCTTACTATGAATAAGCATTTTGATTATTGCCTATCTCTTGTTGCATTGCATCCTACATACTTAGTACATTCAAACGCACTAACGCATACTCTATGCCTACTTGATATCACCATATAGAAATCAAAGCTCCTATTGATTCTCCTCTAGCTAGACGGATTATTCAAGTTAGCTTTTGGTGAGTCCTTATATCCAGGGACAATATCTATCTTCTTTCATGCTTATGTTTAGTCTATATCTTGTATATTTGAATTACCTATTGTCATTATCATGAGGGTGAGCCCGGTTACTTATCTGCTTATGTTTAGACTACATCTTGTATATTTTGGAATACTTATGACTATAAGGGTGAGCCCGGTTGCTTGTCTTGGCTCTCGCTAAGTTCTATATCTAGAGGTGTTATTGGATAAGTTATGTATTATGCTTAAGCTTTGACTCATTTATATTATTCAAGTGTTTAACGCTTTTCCTTAGTCCCAATTTCCCTTGTTATGCTTATCTCTTATTGTCATTTTTAATTGCTTTCGCGACCAAGGATATTTAATGATATGCTATGAGGCTTGTTTGGGGTTCCTTCAGGTTCCCCATTCACTGGTCACGACTAGGCCCTAGACTTGGGTCGTGACACGTATTTTACCTGTATGATTTTACCATATAGGGATAGGTGCTACTCACCTAGCTCGTGGCTAATTTTTAGGCGTTCGAGAGTAGTACTTTTGTGGTGATCCCATAGTTTGGGTCTCTATCAATTCTTATTCTAGTTTTGTACTTAAGACATTGATATATATGTTATGGTTGGGGAGACGAGAAGGAGTCTCCCCAACATTGATATATATACCTAAAACTATAATTTTTCACAAAATTTTGCTATGGTTGGGAGACGAGAATATCACACGGACCATGTGGCTCCACACCGGCCGTTTATTGGTCCATTTAGTGGTTCGTGCAAAAATATTCTAATTGTTGGTTCAAGATCAAAATTTCTGAAAACTTTTATAAGTGTCATTTCACGGGCACTCTACACGGATCATGGAGTGCCACAAGACCTGTTTAATCTCCAGTCAAGTGACTTCCAATAAATTTTGTCAAGTGACTTCCAATAAATTTTTACTCTATTTCATTAATGACGTTTTCATATATTCATTTATTTCTATTATTCTTTTGGGAATTCCTATGCTATTCTAAAGACATCTAAAGACCTAAAGCCTATTTCAAACATTCAAATCACTTTTTATATTTTGAAAACACTCTCAAAGGCTTTCCTCAAAAGAACTTTTGGGATTTCAACATTTGAGCTTGGGATTTAAAGTCTCCTTCAGATATCTTTAGGATTTCTTCATCTTAGTGAAGGTATGTGGGTTTTGATCCTTGATTACTTCCAATCAAGGAGACCCAAAATAATTTCAAGAAATCTGCTTACTTTAATTTGGGGTTTTAAGTATTATGATTTCATAAATTCCAATAATGAATGGGTTATGTATATCTATTGATTTTAAGATGATTTATGCTTTGAAATATTGAATTTCATCAATTCTATGTACCTATGAATATGCATGGCCCCTTTGAGGCTTTGATCTAAGCTTGGGTGATTTATATTATAGTTTAAATATGGATTTAGATATGGTTTTACTATAATTCCATATTATAATGTTGATTTTAGATTGAATTTTAATTACCAATGCTTTCCCACATTATTCATGGCATATGCATTCATGAACATGAGATATTTTGGAAATTATGAAGTGGGTTAAACTCTGTATCTTGATTACTCATATTTTTCCTCACATCATACATGACATTTGCATTCATGACATTGGATTATTTATGAAAATTATGTTATGGGTTAAGCCCAATTATATTCATTGATATGATATTGGTTATGACAAGAATGTGATCACATACATGTCTATGATTTTGGCTCTTTGAGCATTTTGGGTGCTTACACCATTTTTTATACGAATGGGCTATACCTATGTATGAGTATTTTGACTATTAAATTATGGTTTTGGCATTTGAGCCTAAGTATGACTTATTATGAATGATGTTTGGCTTTTAAGCACAATTGTGCATTGAAATGTTTGACAAGACTTGTATCTCTTTGAAAGCATGTATAACTACGTATATTATAAGTATTCTTGTGAGATAATGACTTAGCACCGATGGAATGAGGGTTCCACTCTTTTTCCTTGAACTATGTGCCTAGCATAGGTTTCTTTTCTGAAATGGGAGGCCCATAAGGAAAGATGCCTCCGAAATAGGATTGTCCGTAAAGAGAAGAAATGATATCATATGTTACGTTTTATGTGAAAATCTTTTCGAAATGGGAGACTCGTAAGGAAGGTTGCTTCATACGAAATAGAGGTATATATATATATATATGTATATATGTATATAAGCATCATTTGCACTTCATGCATCACGACTTTCATGGCATCTTATTATATTACATCTATGGGTATCCAACTCATTCTATATTATGTGCCCTTGTCTTCTAACTTTGATATATAGGTTTTGGTAAGTTCATACATTACATCCTACATAATTAGTATATTCAAATGTACTAGCAGATACTCTTTCCTACATTATTTCACCATGTAGGGACCAAGGACTTTGATCATCCACCGTTCGATGCTTAGATTGGGTTCCAAGATTTACTTATAGTGGTGAGTCCTATCTTCCAAGGATGAAACACCATCTATCTACCTATGTTATTTAATTCTCTTTATGTACTTGAGGGTGAGCCCGAGGTATATCTTGGCCCCTGATCTATCTATGTAGAGGCATATATTGTGACAAAGATGGTATTAGATCCCTAGGTTTATAAATGATCCTCGGAGTCTAACATGCTGCGTCAAGTAGAGTCCTATTTATGGACGTGAAATGCACCATGCCTATAAGTGAGAGGCTATGACAACATTCTAGGAATTGTCTCACTTCTTCATGTCTTATGTCGTGCCGTGAATAGTTGGGTTGGCTCTGGACCTTGATGGTATCCTTGCTCTATTTCAGAAGATGCCTCATGGTAGATCTGCCAGACCAACTTTGGCTAATGAGGCTCAAGTGCCTCAAGGGCCTATGGATGACCCTATCTCTAATGGAGAATACCGTACAACCTTTGCCATGCTTGC
>BAUE01079714.1:0-18954 GCA_000787875.1 Solanum virginianum | reverse complement strand
TGGTCCCAAAGTTCGCAACGATTCTAACATACCGTCATACGGGTTCTAACAATTAAAACATGTATCACCTAATTAAAATATTTTTTTAAAATATAACTCATTGGACTCAATAAAATACATATATAATATTAGTTCGAATCACTTTTTTATCACTGCATAGAAAAATCATCATCTTTATTCTCATTATGAGAACTTTAATTTTTAAAATAATACTTTTCTTTAGTACTTGAAAACCCATCAATCTCAACATCAAACATTGTATAGGATAACCATGATCATCAACTTCATTATGGTTCATGGAAAAGTATCCACGAATGACGACTCCAACAATATAAGAAATAGAGATAACAATAATCTCAATTGCATAAATATTTCTAACTCAATGGAAGAGGAAGTTTACCCATTTGGAATTCAAGAAGTTGGGTAAAACATTACTCGAACACAAAATGGAGAATTTACATATAGGGCACATGGATAAACTCAGTCCAACATTATGAGTAGCCTTACATACTTTGTAGGGAGATAGACAATTGAATTCGCAAGAAATTGGCCTCAATCCTCTTGAACCATAGCCTCCTCTTTTCTCCTTAGCCCTACTTCCTAAATGAATAACATAAATGATTGAAAATTCACGCTTAGGAATTGATATAAGATTGAAAATGACCTTAAAACGACATGGTTTTAGTCTAGGATGGGTGGAGAAAAGACTAGTATGTCCTTGCTTTTAAAAATAAACATCAAGTATCATAATGGGGCAAGTCTGTGATGCAGACTTTTCGCACTCCAATTTATGTTTTTGACTGAAAACTTAAAACGTGTTGAAAAACTGTTTTTCTATGAAAACACACATAAATTGCATTTGTCAAATGCCTTTTATGTGTAATTTTTGTAAATCGCTTTCCAATCGATTTTTCAATCTCGCAGAAAATATTGGGACTAAGTCTAAGTGTAAATCCGCAGCAGGTGCGCATCACACACCTGTCGCGCACTTATTCTGCAAAATTATTTTCGCATCAAAAAATTATCTTTTGATCTAGTTGCTTTAAAAATCAACCAAGACTATCTCCCACACAATTTTTCATGCTAATCGCATTTCCGGTCTCGAACTTACCATCGGAGTTTGGAAAAACGTGTTATACGCAAATATCTCTTCTAGGGGTATTTTGATAATTTTATTCAGTGTTACATTATTATTGTGATTTATTTATTCATAAAAAGAATCTAAGTCATGTACTTTATATCACTTTGATAAACTTAATGGTATCATTTTATGGGTAAAAAAGTGTATATTCAATATACTTCTTATTGTACCTAGTATTGTTTGTTGAGAACTACTTGATTTTTGATGTTCTTTGTATAGTAGGGAGGTTAGGCTCGATCCTACCCCTTGATACATTTTTTAGCAATTAAAGTACATACATGGGGACTTTAACTTTTTTTAAAAAGTTAATATACATGATTCTTTTTTTATATTGAATTAGATTTGTACATGTTTTGAGTAAAAAATATAAAAATAATAAAAAAGGCAAATGACAAGTGTGGGGTATACAAATTTTAAATTTTGTACACCTAATAACCATCCATTAGTCTTCGTTTCCTAAAAGTGGAGTCAATATATCCATTTTTCTTTAGGTAAAAAAAAAAAAAAAAAGCTAGGAGCCAATATGGCCCTTTCTACCAAGAAAATTGTTTAAACAAATTCTTGGAACTTAAGCCCTTTTGCCTTTTTTTTCCTCTCTTTTTTTTCTTCTTCCTTCTTCTATATCCCTCTCATCCATGCCTGGTTTATCCTAATCATCATCCCTTTCTGCAAAACAAGATGTATCCCCTCATGAATTCGAATGGGTATAACCAATTCGTTACTAATATACCATTAGATAATATGTCGTCACAATCATATCCATATCCTCATTTATTACTTTATGGATATGGTCTGCCTCCATCATCACCACCACCAACTAATCAACAACAACAATTGCATCAACTTCCTCCACCATATGGATCTCCTGATGGGTCTTCTGTATATATTCAAAGAGCCCCAATTGGAATAACCAAACCAATGCAAGAGACAACTTGGTCAACCAACATTTTTGCATGTGGTAGAGACCCCAAAAATTGTATGTACTCTCCTTTATCAATCATTTTACTATTTTCTATTCGAATAGTTTTATGTTGATTTTCAACCAACATTTTTGCATGCGGTAGAGACACTAAAAATTTGTGTGTATTTTTCTTTATCAATCATTTACTATTTTTTATTCGAATAGTTTTATGTTAATTGTCAACTAACAATTTTACATGTGGTAGAGACCTTAAAACTTTATATGTATTATCTTTATTAATAATTTTACTGCTCTGTTCGAATAGTTTTACATTGATCATCAACCACCATTTTTGCATGTGAGAGAGATCCTAAAAATTTGTATGTATTCTTCTACGTAAATTATTTTGCTATTCTCTATTGATCAATGTCAATCGATAATTTTTGCATGTGGTAGAAACCATAAAATTTGTATGTATTCTTCTTTGTTAATCATTTTTCTATTATTTATTCGAATAGTTTTATGTTGATTGTCAACCAATCACAAGAAGAGGTTATCACATAATCTTTTGATGGGTTCAACATTCTTATCTATAAATTCATTACATTTTTAAATTTGAGGGTTCAGAATTTAACATCCGTTGAAGTTTCAGTAAGTAATTTTTTGAATATATACATATAAATTGTTTTATAGTTATATAGTCCATCCACCTTTTATCTTTTTTAATATTGTTTTGACATGGGCAACGTAAACAAACTCACATAGGCAAATTAAGTTTTCTCTATTTCTTATGGATAACGACATATGTTATTATTGTTGTTAATTAATGACCTTATTTTATGCATATGTATATAGGTCTTATAACATGTATGTGTCCATGCATAACATCTGGGCAAATTGCAGAAATAGTGAGTGAAGGACGAACGTGTAAGACAAATAATTTATGCATGTGATATTATAAGTTTAATCAATTAAACATGATTTATGTTTTAATTATTGTCTAATTATTATTTTTTTCATTTTGGACAGCATGCATGGAAGGAGTGATAATAAACGTGTTGCTCTGTTGCTTTTGTTTAGCTACACCCCTTTATACTTTTTACAACAGGGTTAAATTGAGAAGAAAATTTAAGTTGGGAGGAAATGATTTTCTTGATTGTCTTACTCATGCATTTTGTTGTTCTTGTGCCTTGTGTCAAGAATATCGTGAACTTCATCGACAAGGATTTGACCCTGCACTTGGTAATAATTTCTTCTTATTTCTATTAAAAATTCCCAAAATACCTTTAGCACTGCTATAGAATAATAGGGAGAAAAATGAAGATTTTACAAGCTCAATTTGGTGTACAAAGTATCTCAAGTTCACATAGTGTCTTGTTAAGGGTTGCGCGCACCTCTAAGTGGTGTGATTTTGAAAGAGTATGTTAACGCAAATATTAGTGAGTGCCTCGAACTTGTGACCTATAACAAAATAATAGGGAGAAAATGAGATGTTTTAGAAGCGCAGTCTAGTGCACAAAGCGTTGATCTCAAATTCACATAGTGTTTGGTGTGAAGGTTCGTGCATGCGCACCTCAAGTAGTGTGATTTTGTTAGAATACGTTAACGTAAGCATTAGTGAGTGGATCAAACTTGTGACCTATATGCCTCAAAATGTTGATTGAGACTACATTATAGTATGTTTCTATCTATAATAGTAGGTAATTGAAAAATTTGATGCCAGGGACCTGGTCCTAGTGGCAATTAAAATTAAGTTTAGTGAAGGAGGTTCAATTGAATCTCTTTTCATGAAATAATTTTATTTTTGTATAAGTTTTTGAGTCCCTTGAAACATAGAAAGCTATAAAAGTAATGGCAAAGAAGGTCGAGGTCAAAGTAGAATTTCTGAGTCCGTCATTTTGATGATCATTTGAACATTATGCTAATCGTTTATGTACATTTGTTCAGGATGGGCAGAAAATATTGAGAGACAAAGCCATGCTGTTGCTGTTTTCACTATCACCCCACCTCCAGTTCAAGAATCCATGAAAAGATAACATTTCAATATTTTTGTATCAGTTAATTGTCAAGGTAAGAATCATATAGATTTTGTTTGAAACTTTTTACTATGAGCGTTATCCTTTTGATTTAGATCAAAAACCAAAATGCATTTAAATGATTTTTTACCTCTTGAAAGCTCAATCAGTTTGTACGTACCCTTTTTTGCAATAAATTTTCTAGCCTAGCTGGTCATCCCTCATCAGTAATAAGTATATATTCAAAAGAAAGATACTATAAGGATTGTACCTGTTGTCTTTCAAATCTTGTCGTTGTTGTTGCTCTTTTTATTGTGGAATAAGTTGCTCTTCCGCGAAAAACCTTTTCATCTACACGTTTCTCATTTTTTCAGCTGTGAAAGGATTGTATGTACAATTTGGGTTGTACCAAAGTTAGTGACAACACCATTTTATCATTTTTATTTTTTCTCCTTAACCACCTTTTATCTCGATTTAAGTGTATTTGAAGATTACTTATATACTTCTTATCATCTTTTCTCCTTGTTGGTTCGCACAATGTATCTTCGAACTCTTTATCTCCATATAACTGATGAAGATGTAGGGAAGAACTTTATCCTAGCTTCTTCCTCTTCTTCTTCGTCATATGCACAAAATTCTACATCTTAACACTGTTAGGACTTGTGTGCATCCGACATTTGTCTTGATAAGAATGTCATCGTTCCCCATAATCTTTGAGTGATTAGTATTTCTCATCTTTATTGCCCCAAAGTCTCTTACTTTGTACTTGTAGAATAATTCGTTGTGACATGATATGATGTCGTTGTGTTAATCGCCCTTTTTGACTCCTTACTTGTAAGGTGTATGCATTCCTCCTCCTCGTCAATGAAGAGAAACTATTGATTTATGGTTGTATACTGAGGTAGTTGTATCTTCATTATTTTTTTGGCCTCGCCTTTCACCTAAACCTATCTTTGGATTCGAAAAATTTCTTTGAAAGTGACAGAATTGACACAATTACAGAATTGACCTAGATCTTTCTTTGGGTTATGATGTTGTGTTCATCGCCCTTTTTGACTCCTTACTTGTAAGGTGTATGCATTCCTCCTCCTCGTCAATGAAGAGAAACTATTGATTTATGGCTGTATACTGAGCTAGTTGTATCTTCATTATTTTTTTGGCCTCGCCTTTCACCTAAACCTATCTTTGGATTCGAAAAATTTCTTTGAAAGTGACAGAATTGACACAATTACATAATTGACCTAGATCTTTCTTTGGGTTATGATTTTGTGTTCATCGCCCTTTTTGACTCCTTACTTGTAAGGTGTATGCATTCCTCCATCTCATGAATGAAGAGAAACCATTGATTTATGGTTGTCTACTGATGTAGTTGTATCTTCGTCATTCCTTTGGCCTCGACTTTCACCTAGACCTTTCTTTGGGTTCGAAAAATTTCTTTGAAGTGATACAGTTGACTACAATTACAAAATTCACCTAGACTTTGCTTTGGGTTCGAAACATTAATAGTAGATTTATTTTTGGTATTACATTTATTATTATTATAATTATTATTATTGTTATTATTATTATTATTATTTTGCCATTAATATTTGCAGATAAAACCAGCTACACCTCCATTTGGTTTGACTAATGCAGCTATATTTGAAAGGTTCTTGAGGACAAAGCTGGAATTTCCCAAGCTAACTTTAATTTCCCCCCCTAAATGTAGGTGGATACTCAAATAGATTGTAATTACAAGAACTATCCACTTGATTACCTTCTTGAGTTAGGACTCAAAAAAACAATTTTGGAATTTGCATATACTTTTTTCACTTGAAGTAGATAGAAATTGATATCAAACACATGTTGTATGCAAATAGGTTGTATAAACTCAATTCTTGAATATTAGCATTCCTTAGATGATCAATCAAAAAGTTCATGCAATGTCCAACTCACATGCATTATAGGTTACACATAATAATCCAAACAAGCATAAGAACAAAGTATTCTATATTCATGCAAGATTGCACCCCAATACAATCGGATCTCCTATATTGGACTAAGCAAGGTGAGTATGTATATCTCTATCCTAAGAGAAGAGCCTAAGTTCAAGAACAAGCTATATTTTATCGTATATGCAATCTACGCATAACAACTTGATGAAGTGTATATCGAATTGTCTAAAGAGGTTTCACAACAAGGTGTAAAACTACTTATTCGGGCTTGTTAAGTCATTGTATGTATTTTAAACAAGCATATAGGAAGGGGAATGTAAATTAATGCATAACACATAAACACATAAACAAATATTCAAATTTGGCCTCAGCTAACAAATTTGAGGTGCACATTATCTAGATATCTCAACTGCCACTAAAACACTTCAACTCGTCCTCATTGTGTTTCTGAACATTCAATGCGGAGGTGACAAATAAATTTCGAAGTTGTCTCTACATGATCATTTATAAATGAAAATGTTCAACTAACAAAATAAATACAAGTTGAGGTGCATGTCTAATACATGCATACTCGAAGTTGAATTGTTTAATTGTGAGTTGAGGCCAAACTAATTTATCAATATATATATGTGTTATGCCTAAAACTAATTGTTGCTTGATTTAGTAAAACCTTGTCTTGTTCAAAGAAATTATCCTTGTCTATGTAGATGATCTACTGATAAATTGATGATGGCAATAACTAAAGAAGACATTGCACAAAATTTCTAAAATAAAAAATGTAGTAGAGTTGAAAATTCTTTCTTGACATACATCTCAAGTAATTCTATGATATAATTTCACAAGTAAAATCTGTGAAAATGGCATATATACAGACTTTATCCCAATTATGAACAAATAGAGAGGTGGTTTCTGATAAACCCTCCGACTCAAGTGTAACTAAAGCATTTTAAAGCAAGAGAAAAAGGAGATTTTTCAACATCTTTATTAATCAACTTATAATGTCTTCAATTATTACAAAATACATTAGTCCTTGATGAAAAATCCAACGACCTTACATCTTTTCATTGGCCAGTATTATTGTTATGTATACACTGGAAAAATGACACTAGAAACTCCAACCTAATTGATATTAGGATTGTTCTTGTTTGTAAACTTGCAATCTGTGCGAATTTCGCCATTCTTACCTGTCAACACTTTAAGACCTCCCATCCTGCTTATGGACAATGCAAATCCCCTTCGAAATTGCTCGAGATTTTTTGCATATTCATTAACTAGTTCACCAGTGTCACCTCCATAAGATAGTTGTTGATCAACTCCAAGAAGTGATTCATGAGCAAGAACCTTAGTGTAGAATTTGTTACTGAATGTGTAGTTAGAACCATATTCTGGTGTGAAATACACAGATGATGAATCATTTTTCCTGTTTTTCGGGCATTGTGATCGAAGGCTTACTAACACTGATCTCTTCATGCTGGGGTCTGGTTTCCCTGTACCTTTGAAGTCATAAAGACGATCATAGAAACTGTCGCAATGTGCTTGTCCCATTGTATGCGCGCCTGAAATTGGAACAAAGATGGCGTTTATAGAGCAAATTATCATAGTACTTTATACGAGATAATATTTCATATGGTCACTTAACTATGATTCAGAGAATAATCTTCAATTTATAGAAGTCTCCAAACTTTTCCTCTAAGAAAAAATTGATATAGAAATCCCTAATGTAAGACAATTTGGGAGACTCGACATCTCTCATTCTCTCAGGCCTGCTAACTGGAGTGTGGACAATATAATATCATGTAAAAAAATGAATTTTTGATTTTACTCAATTTTAAAATCTAGTTTAAGAGGTCAGAATTGTCCAATATAATTCATATAAAAAATCAAGTCACTCATTCCTTAGCCGATGAGGGAGACTCAACACAATTCAATTCCTAAGTAGTTGGGGTTGGCAATATAATTCCGATCCATATATATATATATATATATATATCATAAATGTTCTATTCAAGTCCATAAAAAGGCAACTTATACGTTGTGTCAAAAAGGTTATGTCAATATGACTATATGACGGTTGAATTCTTAGATGGTCACTCAATTTATGATGGTTGGTTGTACTTTTTGTTAAGTTCAGATTTCTTCAATAAAGAAAGTAATTTTCTGATATAAATAACTATGACTTAAATAATCATATAATGAGCATGTAGAATGACAAGAAATTTATGTAATTAAATTATATATATGTATATATATATATTTGTGTACCTAAAAGTGTGACAAAGTCTTGAACATCAAGATTTTTTGATTCAAAGTAAGCAAGTCCTTCCTCCCAAGACATAGAAGGTGAAGGGTAATCTATCCATTCAGCTTTTGACTCTAATCCATCCCTTCTTCCCAAGAACACTGGATAAGATGGTGCACCCGCCTACAATTTTTTTTTTTTAAAAATTTTAATTAGCGGAAATTAATTAGTTCATATATCGCGATAAATAAAATAAATTTACATGAGAGAGATTTTACTTACAAAATGAATGGCGTCCCTAACAGCAAGATTGAGAATATCAGCACAAGAAACGGCTCTAGGACATCGAATTTCAAGCACTTTTTTAATTTTGTCGATCAATAAGTATCCATCTAGCCTTGAGTTTTTTGGTGAATTTCTCTCAGTCTTTGGACCCGTTAGAAGAACAGATGCATCGCAACCCTGTATAACAACAATAATGAAATATGCACAGACGAATATCGAGAATTAATTACATAATTAATCATGATCTTGTACTAATTATAAAAATCTTAACATAAAGTACTTGAGTGGGATGTGCACAAAAGCTGTTTTTGATAGATCCTTTATAAGGATTTAGTATATATATAACTCATATTTGGAGAAAACTAGTTGCATTATTTTTCAAGTTATTAATTGCACTTATTGAGAAAGTAATTGAGAATTAAGTACTTTGTGTCAGTACGCAGGATGATGTTAAAATTTATATACAAAATTTATTCTGCCCAAAGTTGAATCAGTAAACACATATATTTTATGAGGCAATTTATGTCCAACGTGGTGTTTTATGTGAATTATGTCATTTAGGACAATACATGTATTTACTTGATCAATTTAATTTACACATATTTAACTGTCTATTTGTACATATTTAAAAACTATACTAGTTTAACTATCTCTATTTATACAAATTTATACAATTTTAACTGTCTGTAAATGTAAATAGTTATCTCTTTGTTGTAATTTTTATTTTTCTTTTTATATACTATAGTTTCTTTCTTTAAAAATATGAGATAAACCAAATTTTAAGGCTTTGATCTAGATCATGGTCTGAATAATATGTCCTCAATTTGCGTGTATTAAACTTAGTTGCTTATGATTAAAGCTATTTGTCTTTAAGATGTTCCCTAAAAGATACTTTCCTAAGGCCTAAAAAATAGAGGTATATTTCCTTTGTCCCATTTTTAGTGTTACTATTTGGGAATCAAATATATATATATATATATTGCTGCTATGTGATCAAGAGGTCATGTATTCAAGTCTTGAATAATCTCTGACAAAAATGCAAGCTAAAATTGCGTACAAAAAATTTATACACTATCAATGTAGTTCTACCTGCTAGAGAAGATTGATTGTGTCATTCTTATTAATAATTCCACTTATAGAAATTTAAAATAAAAATTCACTTATTAGTTTAGTAAATTACTAGGAATGATATCTTCTCAAGGGTGTGTAAATAAACTTAGTTGTGCCTTTACATTTTTCTTTCTTTAAAGAGGAGACACACCATCTTTATAGGCTTAGATCTCTAGGTCATTGTCTAATATGTCCTCTATTTTAGTGTGTAGTGAACTTTGTTGCTTATCATTAAAGCTATCTCAAGTTATGATAAAGTTAACAATACTATAGAACATGTTTCAACCCAAGGTTCTAACCAAAGGGCTCCATAGAGATATAATACAATGGAAAAGTTAACAGTATTATAAATAAAGATTTTTTTCACTGTGAATTATTGAAAAAAATGTGTTATAGAACAAGATCTCCCCACTTATTTCTTACTGAAAAATGCATGGTGGTAAACAAATTTCACTGAATGAGAAACTTTCTAATTTTTTAGAATGAAAACATTATATTAGTATTTGTGCTTTTCTCACCTATTTAATTAAAATATTTGTGAAAATAGTCACGGACATTTTTCAGTGAGAAAATAATATATTTTTTAGTAGTATAAGGATATGTAGTTTTTGTCCAACTAGTTTAATCATCAAGATGACCAAAATACACACAATATATTCTCAGTGAATATGTTGTGTATAATATGTATATATTTAAATAAGGTTTTCAATATTGATAATACATATTGTATAAACTGGTTGGTCGAAGTATTTAGAACCATAGCCATCCCATATAATAATTGGGGGAGGGGGGTGGGGATAATGAAGTATAGTTTACTCAAATTCTTGGATACCACAAAGATTTTGATGTAGTTTGGATATCTCAGCCTTAAAGTTCACAGAATTTTCATTTGTTTTCATAGTATTTCCTCATATATGTTAAAGAAGGGGCATGTGAATCCGTGGTCTCTTTGTAAAACTAAATTGTATGTATTTTTTAAAATTAATATATTATTATTTGTTGTCGCACATCCTACAAGAAGGTTAATGGCTGATGCACTTGGATTGGATGTCGAGTTACTTAGCTAAATTATATTAGGAATCAATTCTCACTTAATGTATTGTTTTTTGTTTTTTTTTTCGTGATGCACTCATATTCTAAAAATTCTAGATTCAACCGTGAACTTATAGTCCAATAGTTGAAGCTAAGTTGTAATTCAACAAAAGAAATGAAATAATATGAAGGAGAGCATGTTTTGGAGCAATGATAAAACAATGTGATCTATGAGCCACTGGTTTAAATCGAGAAAACAATCACTATTACTGTATCAGAGTAAACTGTTTATATTATATCATACCTTTTTCAAACTCTATATTAATACGAAATACTGTATATACCAAATTACTCTCTAATATAGCAATAGAATAATACAAAAATCACAATAAAATTGGACAGGAGAAAAGGACAGACAAAGAGACATACATTAACCATGCAATCAGCATAGAGCAACTTGAGTAGTTTAGCAGTAATAGTCTTATCCTTGTCCCAATAGAGCTTCACTTGGTGTCTAACAAATGGTTCGACATTGGCACATGTATTTAGCTTCTTGTAGTAATGTCTCACCAATGGCTTATCCTCCGGTGGCAGAAACACTGCCGCGTTCGCGTAACCTCCATTCAAGCTCACTACAATAAAAGTCATTAATATCGGAAGAAGAAGAAGAATGCCCGAGTATTTCTCCATTTTTATAAAAACACTTTTCAACCTCCTCCTTCTTCTTCTTCTATTGTTTGGAATTTGTCTTGCACAAATGTTGAATGAGCTTGAATATGATATAGGTTACTATGTGCTATATATAGACTTAAAAAAACTTGGTGAAAGGCTTAAAGGTATTACGCATGATTGATGATTGAAAGTCGTTGGAAATTCAAGGAAATAATATTATACGTCGATCGATGAATATTTTTTTTAATAAGATATAGTACTATATATAGTTGTTTTCTAGGCACTTTGGTGAGTTTTAAGGAACGTGTGTGATGGAACTTAACGTGAATCAAAGCTTAAGGCTTAATTATTATTATAAGACATTCTTTTTAAGTTATTTAGTGTTATGGTATTACTCTTCTTTTAATTTTTCTGAGATATAATACATAAATTAGACTTTAAACTTTATTTCAAAATTTAATTTTTGACATTTAACTTTCATAGTGCACAAGTAGACACTTTAACTATCTAACAATTCGACAAGAAAACACTTTTTAACTTCAACACTTCAACAATTTGACACAAGTAGGCATTTGAGGCACTATGAAGTTTAAAGTGTTTTTTTTATCGAAGTGTTAGATAGTTAAAATGTCTAAATTGTGGACTATGAAAGTTAAAGGTCGAAGTTAAAATTTGCAATCTATTTTAAGGTCTAATTTATGTTTTATGTCTTTTTCTGATATTATTGGACTAGGAAGAGAATGTTTGAGAAAGAAATAAATTTTTTTGAAATTTGTGATCTAAAATAGATTTTAGACATTTGTCAGGCTATAAATTATTATATTAAAGGTAAAGAGAAAATTTAAGTTAAGTAGTTTATAATTACAAAAGACTTAACATTTTCCTTTAAACAGACTAAATATATCACAAAAATTAGGACACACCGTAATTTTTTGCATTAATCTCTAATGCTAACGTTTGGCGCAAGTTGACGTGTAGATTTGAGGTTACTCATATGCAACTTATACGTTTTAGCACCCCCATATTCAAACTTTAAACATGAGAAATTTTCCTTTGAAAAGAATAAAAAAAATATTTGTATTTGATGAGAAGGAAATTCAGAATACGAAGAAGTAAATGTGAAGAAGTTCAAGAGGGGTTCAATATTTACTATATAATAATAATAAGTTTAACCATGCATATTTTTCATAAAAAAATATTTATCTAAATCACTTGGACCGTATAATAATGGCATTCAAGTCAAGATATTTATTACTCAGACTAAATCTTAATAGTTCAACTAATTAACTATTTTTTTTCATTTTACCGGTGAGGATTCAATTCGTAATTGATCGGTTTGATATTTTCCTTTTTGAAAGCCTTTTGACTTTTCTTTCTTTTAGTGACCAAGCTGTCTCTGACTAGATGGATGTCAGAGTTGAGTTTTCCCTTTTCTTTGCTTTGTTGCTTAAGGATTCATGATTTTCTTTTTCTTTTTCTTTTGTTTTTTCATATTATTTTATGTTTGACCATGACATTTATACAAGCCTATAATCATAGTTGCCAATCAATCACTTTGTTTAATTTACACAATTTCTTTCAACATTGTTTTTCTCTTTTTATAATTTGTCAAAAGGAAACTAATATTATTAACTATGAGAAGAGTTTATTTGATTAATTTTCAAAATTAATACTTTTGGCATTCGTTTTAAAATATTTGCAACTTTTTTCATATTAATGTTCAATATGATAAAAACACATCTTAAAATGTTGATCAAAAGTTCGTATAATTTAACTCTCAAAAAGAGAATTGTGCAAAGTATTTTGGAACGAAGGAGTATTATTTATTCTCTTGTTCTTTTTACTTGTCACCTTTCGATTCTCAAGAGTCGGCTGCATAAACTTTGACCAATATTTTAATATGTATTTTTTATTAACATTAAAGAAAAAAATAAAATGTGTAATAGGAAATATAATCCCCTCTTGTCCCTCCAATATAGACAAATGCCACATACATAACTTAAGCATAATAGTAATCTACTATGGTTATTGCCTTATTGGTAAAAAGAAAATTTTAAAAATTAAAATAAAGTCCACATTATAATATGTTTCTCTATAAAGAGACATTCAAAAGTACATTTTCCTATATTGAAGCCAAAATATTCTCATCCACTTGGCCACTAGCAGTAATGATTAAATTAAAACAGCTAATTAACTTGTGAAGAATTATTAAGTACTCATGAAGCATGCAAAATTAAAGAAATTAAGTAAATGAAGCAACATATAGATGACTTGACCGACCACGGAATACCAAACAAATTATGTCATTAAGAAACTAGGAAAGACATTGTTTTTCAAAAACTAGATCTAAAAAATAAGTGGATTAATGAATCGAACGAGATAATGTATACGAAAGAAAATTTATAAATAAGAGATAAACTAAGATAATATCTTCGATGAATATATCTCCAAACAAGCTTGACAAATGCCTAGAGTTGATGAACAAGTAACGATATGAATAATATTGCTAAAGTGAATTATTTCGACCTTTTAACTCATGTTAAATGACTAATTAAATATATTTAATAGTGAAAGGAGTAATGTCGAGTGATTCCATAATGGCTAGTTGTCTCAAAAACTTTTATATTTGGTATTGTAAATTCTGTCGTGAATAAAATATTTTTTAGAATTTGTATTTGTCACAGTATGTCTGAGAAATTCTCAATTATTTTTTATCGATAATCGAATAGGTTCGATAATCAAAACCCCTTCTTCATTAAGCTTATAAAAGGTAAATTTGTCTGAATCAACATTATATCCAAATGTATTTCTCTCCTTTGAATTGATGATATGGTAATTTTGGTTGGATTTATGAGTCGAAACAGGAGAAAATATAACTTGATATTTTTTATCATTGTCTGATTCAAAAGCATCCCTCCATTTCAATTGAAAAAGCAAGTAACGTTTCAAGAGCAAATCTAATTCTACTTCCATCTTGCTTTTGTATTGCTTTTTATTTTTACTGTGTTTTGCTGTCTGATTCTATGTAATCTTTTTCAAGATCATTTTGATATATTGAGAAAACAGGACCGAGTACGACTTTGATATGAACCAACTAGTTGAATTTCCCATGAGCCTCGCGATTTCATTGAGCTAACTAGTGGACATAAAATCCGAAAATTTAACATAAAACAATGTAGACCTATGTCATATTGTACAATGTTTTACAAAATAATATCTTATTAGCTACTTACTAATAACTTATAAGACGTGATGGATGGTCTGATAGATATGTAAGTGTCAAACAACTTTTGTTCTTGGTGCATTTAAATTTTATTTATCAAGTGTAATATCAATCATAATATATTGCAGAAAAGGGCTATCTCCTAGATGCATAATCAATCTAGATATATAATTTCGTGGAGTTGTATTTTCTTGAGCAAGTTATAGTTGGTATGAATTTTCCCATAATATTTATCAAATCGATAATAACTTGTGTAACAATTGTCCCATACTTCACTCTTCATTAATAATATAAAATGACTGAGATTTTCATTTTATATTTGTATTGATTATGTATTATCTTAATAGATGGTTACAAAAACTAAGAGATACTTCAGATTTCAATAGTCTGTGTAACAATTGTTCCATACTCCACCAACACTTGTTGATAATCTGTCAAAAGATGTGAAGGTGGTATGTCAAGCTTTAGAAATTGTTAAGATTAATTGCAAACAAAAGCTCCATGTATTTTGAAGAGGTGCCTTAGTGCAAAAATATGTTATATACCATTTTGAATATGCTAATAGCATAGTTTACCTATAAAGTAGTTAGGAGTGCCTTTATGTTACTAAATATATAAATGTTTAGTATTCAATATCAACTTTGTTGGATAAGATGTTTAAAGAATCACCTTATGAACCTCAAAGTTCTCATCTCATCCTGAAAGGATGCCATTACTTAATATTCTCTCCGTCTTATTTTATTTTATATGACATTATTTGACTTGACATAATATTAAAATCAAAATAATTTTTTTAAAATTTATGGTCTAGAATAATTTTTAGATATTTATGTAGTTATAAATCATTTTATTAAGAAGATAAGACGAATATAAAAGTTAGAATATTTCTAACTACAGTAAGACAATATTATTTTTGAGGCGGACTAAAAAGAAAATGAATGGGTGCCACAGAAAGAGTTTGGGAGTAGTATATTACTTTCTCCGCCTCATTTTATGTGGCAACCTTTAATTTTCTTACTAGCCCACCCCAAAAATTAAGAATGTCGTCTTAATAAAATTAGAGATAGTTTAATTTTAAAATTCTATTTTTATCCTTAATCAAATGATTTTCAACTACATAAAAATCTATGAATAATTTCAGACAATAAATTTTAAAAGTCTTCCTATTTTTTAAATACCGTACCAAGTCAAATGGCGTCACATAAAATAGGATGGATGGAGTATTCTTTATTCAAACGTATTGATCTCAATTATCTATATTACTAGTTACAAGAACCCATGCCAGTGCAAGTCCAACATATGTCTTTTTTCTTGTCACAATTTATGTGACACTGATAGATTTTTTTTTATATATTTTTAAAAATTTTAAGTTATTAATTATTAAGACTTATAATACATTTTATGTTAGTTTTAAATAATATATGTTGTTGTATTAATTTTGTTTCAATTTATGTTGCACATACTACAATTTGAGAGTTAGTAAAAATTTAATTTTTTAAAAAATATTTTAAATTGTTGATTGTTGTAATTTATGGTACATTTTACATTAATATTTAAATAATGCATGTCCTAGTATGTTACATATCTTATTCAATTCCTAATACCCAGTCGGTTAAACCTACTGCATACATTTATGTTTACTCACCCCTACTATGTTACCCCATGCAGATCCTAACTAGGGTCTCGTACGCGGTGTTTGATTATTCATAGTGGAGTTTTTCAAGTATAGAACCTAACAATGGTTAGGGTCGATCTCACGAGGAATATGGTTCATACTTGGAATAATTAAAGCAATATTGAGAAATTAATCAACTTATTCCGAAAGGGTGTGTGTGTGTGTGTAGGGGGGGTTATGATGAACTAACAATAACTAAAACCTATTCTAATAACAATTAGGATACAAATATTATGAATTTAGTTAGAGAAGATAACTAGGGTATTGTGTTTCCCATGAATTCCTAATGCAGTGTAACCTCATAATTGTGATGCTCTGTAAAATTATTGTAATACCCCTAGAATGGGATAGTGCCCATAATGCATCTTCCTAAGCTCCAATGAAAAATTTGAGATCGAATTTGTGATAAACATAAAAAATTGAGTGAGAAAATGGTTTCGGTCGAATTTTAGACCGACCGAGTTAAAGGATAATTCTTCATAATTAAATTCGAACCAGTAAAGGTACGCATTAGGGTCGCGATGCGCCCTATACGTGAACCCTAACTTGCAGTTTTTCTAAATTTTTTGATGGGAGGAGGAAAACTCGTTCAAATTTTTTTTTGAGTAAAATACACTATGGCGTGCCCAGTCCTCTACTTGGACTGATTATTTCTAGGTTGAAAACTTTTTCTTAAATTTGTGAAGGGCATTGTAGACATTTCCCAACCTTCCCAAGTTTAATAAACAAGTATTAATGACGTTTTCTTTGAATTAAGAGTTTCAAAATCCATTTATCTTAGCGTTTAAAGTGAGACTTCTTGAGAGATAAAGAAGAGAAAGCTTGAGGTTTTCAAGATTTGGGGTCAATTCTTTGAAAAAGCTTAAGTTATTCTTCTTCCCAAGTATATAAGGCTAAACCAAAACATGAAATTATTCTTCCACGTGCCCCACTGATCGGAGTAAGTTGATAGTTGAAGGTGATGAGTTCTATATGTTAAATTCTTGAATATTCTATTGAAGATTATACTTATCTTATGTATTTTCTTAAGTTGATGATCATAACAAACATTAAATATTGCTTAAATGGCTTATGTGAATTATTATATAAAACCCTACATGATATCTTTGCTAAAGATTACAAGAATGAACTTAGGGATTGATGTATAGAGCCTTGACGATATAAATGTGCTTGTTGTTGTGGTTCTAGTCCTGAAGTGAGCCTGTTGATGAGATTGATGTCTTTAGAGTCTTAAAAAGGGTTGAATTAATCTTAAAGAATGTTCCTAATCCTTTGAGTTGATAGCTAATAAGACAAGTTGATGTCCTTTATCCGAAAGAGACTGAATGATGAGGAATCTTGATGTTTGATGTTTATGAGCATATTGAGTTCTGGGAGAAGAATCGAGTACCGAATGAGTAACAGTGAGTCCCACTCACACTCATAACTTCTTAACCAGCGTAGAAGAGGATTGGACTATGAAAAATAGATGTTTCCTTAGTCCTAAAATAGGACTTGAAGTTATTATGGATCCACAAATGCCATGCCCTTTCACCCTGACAAGGTACTTGGCGGATACAACAACAATATCATTTTGTTGTATCATTATTGGCTGTATATTACTTTCTCCGCCTCATTTTATGTGGCAACCTTTAATTTTCTTACTAGCCCACCCCAAAAATTAAGAATGTCGTCTTAATCATAGGAAAAACTCCTAGCTTTGTTCCCCAGTGTTAGTACTCTGATATTGAGATGATGAATTGAGTCTTGATTGATGTTGATGAGTTAATCTCTACTCTTATCCTTACCTGAGAGGGGTGCTTATCATTCTGAGTGTGTATCTTATAGGTTGAGATTATTCCATGTTACTTCTTATATTTGTTATTCAGCTATTTTACATACCATATATTTCATATACTGTCATTCCATGCTGCATCATTTTATGATGCAAATACAAAAGATAGAGGACTTCAGCAGATGCGTCATTGAGGTTTAGCACTCCTATTTCCAGACAGTGATGAGTCCTCCCCTGCATTTGGAGGATTCTATTTACTTTTTTCTTTACAATTTGAGTTAGTTCTTTGAGTTTGTGGTAGCCATGTCCTATCATGGTACCTTTTTAGATGGTAAAAGTAGAGAAAATAATGCATGTCCTAGTATGTTACATATCTTATTCAATTCCTAATACCCAGTCGGTTAAACCTACTGCATACATTTATGTTTACTCACCCCTACTATGGTACCTTTTTAGATGGTAAAAGTAGAGACTTCATAGACATAAAGATGATGGTTTGGATGTTGAGGTCTTTCCCCTTGGTAAAACTGAGTTTCTCCTAATTCTATTTTATGCCATAGATGTTGAGTTTGATTTGATGGTCGATGTCCTTCTTTCATTGATATATAAGTTGATTGATTTGAGATGAGTACGACCACATAGCATATATTCTGATGATTTCTGCTGTATAGATGACTTAATGATTGTCTTGAGGCCAAGTGGTTCACTTGGAGACTAGCAATAGTCTCTGAGTGTCGGCTACGTCTAGGGTACCCTCCTAGGGAGTGACAAACTTATTATCAGAGCATAGAGTTCAAGAGTCCTAGGGAGTCTCTAAGCTGTGTCTAGTAGAGTCTTATTTATGGGTGTGTTGTGCACCACACTTCATAAGAAGAAGGCTATAGGACATTAGGAATAGTTAACCTTCTTCTATATTTTGTGTTCGTGCGATAGAGTTTAACTCTATGAAAACT
>BAUE01079731.1:0-18948 GCA_000787875.1 Solanum virginianum | reverse complement strand
GATTCCGAAGTCCGTAATTAGTCCAACGTACCAAAGTATGGGTTCTAACATTAATCCTGCTATAATATTCAGGAATTTGGGGAAACGATGTGTGATCTTGCTACTACATTCAGGAATTTAGAAAAATGATGTCTAGTACGTAAGGTACAAGAGTGATGGAATTGTAGTTGAAGATAATTTTCGTTTGTTAACCTTAAAGCCGCCATTGCAACTGAGTTGGGTTTGGATGAATAGAGACAAAAGTATTAGTCTGGTATATTGTAGATTGTAATACATCACCAATCACCATTCGCAATGACATGGGTGTAAAGTTTTATGTCGAAATGAAGAAAAAGGAACCAGATTTTGATATGTACCTACTGTGCAGTGATACTGTTGATTTAACCCATGGGGAATTATAAGTTGTTGATATAATGAATGGGTCAATTAATTGTGTTGAAATTCGACAGAACAAAGCTAATATTATTGGTCTAGTTGATTTAGATAATGTTGGTCCTTCTTATGTTGTAGCAACATTTGGAGGGCTTGATACAATATGTGCTTATTTGTTGTTGTGTCAATATTTTTTTATATGATGTACCTATTATCTTTGTGATTCATACATATATCAGTATGTATGCATTTGTGGCAGTGCAAATAAAAAGCAAAGAGGTATTAACAATAGATACAAAATAAATTTGTGTGATTTGATACAAAATTTGATGATTTGTTATATTATTAAATGTATCAATAAGTAGTAGCAGTGTTTTCAGGCGTTGGTACAATTTTTGCATATTTGTTGAATCGAATTCATAGCTACATGAGTGTAAAGCTCTATGTTGAATGGAAGAAAAGGGAGACTGAGTTTGGATTTTGATTTAAATGTTGGTGAGTTACAATCATTTAATGCAATGTCTGGTTTAATTGTATGTGCTGATGTTCCCAAAAAGGAGGCTGATGTTATTAATTTGGTGGTTCGAAAAATCATCTTTCGTGTTGTGCGTCTGAATTTGATACAATTGTATGTTGCAATTAGTAATAATGATACAAACATTAACAAAAAATTTTGATGTTGTAATGGTAAATTGATACACATATATATAGACAATAATGATACATTTTGTTGACATATTGATGAAACATTTTAGGTATTGATCGTTATTGATATATAATTATATGATCCAATGAGTATTGCTACAATATTTTATAAAATAATGTAGTGCGATATCATACTATATGACAGACATTGATACACAAAAATATAAATAATAATGATACAAATTGCACAACCCCAATACACAATATAAACATGACAATATCCAATACTTGTGGTTGTCATATTGTATAAGGATCACAACAACTTGAAAATTGTATCATTCATATTTTGATGAATTTCAATGAATAATTTGAAAAATGAGAGAAAGGAGTTAGGGCAAAAAAGAAAAACCAGAAAAAAGAAAAAGGGGAAACCTTCCATAAAAGTGTTTTTTGGAATTTGTTTTGAAATTAAAGTTGAAGAGCTTGAGTAAGCATTAAATTAGGATTTGACTGATATGACACCAACTAATTAGGTGTAAGTTATGATATAATTATGTTAGGGCAAAAACGCAAAAGGAAAAAAAGGAAAAAAGGGGGAATGTTCCGAAAAATAAATTTGGAATTTATTTTGAAATTAAAGTTGAAGAGTTTCAACAAGCATTAAATTAGGAGTTGATTGATATGACACCTATTTATTAGGTGTTAGTTATGGTATTATTATGTTAGGTCAAGAAAAGAAAAGGGAAAAAAGAAAAAATGGGAAACATTTCATAAATTTTATTTTTTTGTAATTTGTTCTGAAATTAAAGTTGAAGAGTTTCAATAAGCATTAAATTAGGAGTTCATTGGTATGACACCTATTTATTAGGTGTCAGTTATGATGATACAAATATTTTATAAAATAATATATTGATCATACAACGTGCATAATTTTTTGTATAATACGATATGATATACACTGATGCAAAAAAAATATAAACAATAATGATACAAATTGCACAACACCACTACACAAATATAAATATCATACTAATAATTTTTCAATATGTTGTAGATACAATAACTAACAACTACTTATATAAAATTATTATATAATTATTGATACATGAATTTTATAAAAAGAACACCGATACAAGTTGTATATTTTTTGTATACATTATATGAAAACATTGATATAAAATCATATAAATAATACTAATACAAATTGCACACTATCCTTTACACTATCCAGGGAGCACAATCGTTTATTGATACAAATTATAATGCAAATTCTATATGAAATGTTAGAAGTCTTCTTAGTCATGGACAATGGATCACTGAAATTTTTGGACGCCAAAATTTTCATGTAACCCATCTTCGTCAGATTCAACTACCTATAAAAGTTTGTTGATACAAATTATAGTGCAAATTCTATATGAAAACATTGGAAGTCTTCTTCGTCTTGGACACTAGATGATTGAAATTTTTAGACACCAAAATTTTCATCTAACTCATCTTCGTCGGAATCAACAACCCACAATAGTTTGTTGATACAAATCATAGTACAAATTCTATATGAAACGTTGGAAGTCTTCTTTGTCTTGGGCACTAGACCATTGAAATTTTTGGACACCAATATTTTTATGTAACCCATCTTTGTTGGAATCAAAATATTATAGTATGCCAATGACGAAATCATAACCTTTGGTAAATAAGGTCTGATTGCAACTGTCGCAAATATATTTTCCTTTTTCTTAGGGGTCTTTGTCCTTTTTGGATGTACTTCGTCGTTGTGTGTTTTTGAACTTGAAGCATCGTCTTTTTTGCCTTTTCTCTTCTCTTTACCCACTTCATCTAGATCCAGATGATGTTTCTTGTAGGATAGTCAACACTAATTGGAACTATTCGGGGTGAAGATCATCTTCAATACCTAATTGTGCAGGAAATGACCCCAAAAAGTGTTCATAAATGTGCCTCAGAAGTACTTGAAATTATAATTTTTATATATCTCAAAATTCGTGCGCGATATCAAAAATCCAACTTCATATTCATATTCATGGGATCAAATTGAGTAGAAAATATGTCTAACCCCGATTTAAGAGCAACCATAGCGAAATTCAAAAATCACAAAAATGCGATTTCCAAAGATGATCCGCGCCCTTGGTGCAACGCGCCAAGGGTGCGCTATAGTGTATTTTGTGCACTATTTTTCTTGTCCGGTTCAAGATTTTTGGATCTTAGGCCTAAGTGTTCCCATGAGCGAAAACACATATACGTAACCTTATTTCACCCTCATAACATTCAAGACATTCCCAAATACACTCTCAAACACTTAGACAATATTTCATCTCCATATTTCAAGTCTCAAAACTCATTTGGATTCTAAGGTTATCATTTAAGCTTCAAGTCTCCTTCTCTAATCTTCATCAAGCTATTCTCCAAAGTCAAGGTGTGTGGTTTCTTACATGGGTTTCTTTCACCGATGATGCCCAAGCTTTCTTTTACTTAAAATTACATGATTTAAAGTTGATTTATTCATGAGTCTTAATTATTATGAATTTCACTGCACACTATGTTGGGGTTTCATGAAAGTATGGTTGTTTTGACATGTTTTAAGCTATGAATCTAAGATGTTTTGTTAGATTTGGTGAAAGGTATTGATGTATATTGCTTGAGGGTGTTACCAAGTATCTATTGATAGTTTTACATTGAATTTTCTAGCATAATCTCACTCTTGAATTGCATGGCTTTACACTAACACTACACATCCGTCAAGTGTTTGATAAAATATTCGGGTACGATTTTTCTGAGGAATTAATGGTCCAATGCATGTTTTATGAATTTAATGACTATATGATAATGATATGAATATATGTATATGGTATTATCTCTATAGTATTGGGAATCGACCAAGCCTCACTTGGGGAGTTGTAGGCCTGGGTAACCTTGTTAAGAGGTTTGTAGCACGATTGCCTCGCTTAGGAGGTCATAGGCCCGTGCAACCATATCGAGGGGTTTGTACCTTGATAACTACATTGGTGGGTTTGTACTCCATCAACCATGTTGAGGGGTTTGTACCTCATCAACCTATTGAGGGGTTCGTACTTCATTCGCCTCTCCAAGGGGGTGGTAGGCTTTGGATATACACTATTAATGGTCTCTCCTTACATATGTATTATGTTATATGTAAGCATGATTTTACTTCAAGCATTATTCGTACATGCCATATTGCTATATGCTCATCCATTGCCTATGTTATGCATTTTTGTTATAGTGATTATCACTTGTTGCATTGCATCCTACATACTTAGTATATTCAAATATACTAACACATACTCTATGCCTACATGATGTCACCATGTGGGAACCGGAGCCCCACTTGATCATCCTCCTTCACGTGTCTAGTACGACAACCCTCAAGCTCTTTGGTGAGTCTTCCATTTCGGCGACGATGTTATGATCTCATACTATGCTCTAAAACTATCTTTATTTTATGTATATGTTGACTATAAGGGTGAGCCCGGTAGCTTGTCTTGGCCCCCGCTAAGCATCTAAGTTTTAGAGGTGTTGTTGGACAAGTTTGTATTACGCTATGAGCTTTGATTCTCTCTTGACTCATGATGTTTATGATATGGAAATTGTCCCTTAGCCCCGTTTATCCTAATTTACTAGCTCTTGTTGTATTTATTTGCTTCCGCGACCAAGGATGTGTAATGATATGCTAAGAGGCTTGCTTGGGGTCCCTTTAGGTTCCCCATGCACTGTGTCACGTCTAAGTTCTAGGCTTGGCTCATGACAAACTTAGTATGAGATCATTAGGTTGTTAGATCCTTGGAGTCCAACACACCACTTTGATTATAGTCTTATTTATGGTTGTGTTGTGCATCATAACTATGAGTAAGAGGTTATGAGGCGTTTTAAGAAATGTTTTCCTTCTTCATGTTCTAAGTCATTCTATAGAGTTGAAATAAGGTTCCCTCCCCCAATGATTGTTCTTTGCTATGCTAGATTATGCCTTACATAATAGGAAGAAGAGCCCACACACCTGAGGGACAACTGGCTTATGGTGAGTTCCAAGATACTCTCACTTTGCTTGCACAAGTTGTGGCTAATGAAGCCAATCAAGGGGCCCAAGACCCTCATACTCCTACATTGGCATCTCAGGTGAGAGACTTCATAAGGATGAATCTCCCAGAATTCCATGGGTCAAAGGTGACTGAGGACCCTCAAGACATTCTTCTACACCAGCATCTCGGGTGAGAGATTTCATGAGGATGAATCCCCTAGAATTCCATGGGTCAAAGGTGACTGAGGACCCTCAAGAGTTCATTGATGAGGTCTACAATGTTTTGGCTATTATGGGTGTTAGATCGGAGGAGAAGGCAGAGTTGACGGCTTACCAACTCAAGGGGATGGCATAAATATGGTTTAACCATTGGAAGAAGAAGATGGGAATCAATAATGTGGTGCTTTGGGAGGAGTTCAAGGTGGTTTTTCTTAATTGGTTCTTCCCTCTTAAGCTTAGGGAAGCCAAATTGGTAGAATTTTTGAACTTGAGACAAGGGTGTATGAGTGTGAGGGAATATGCCCTCAAGTTCACTTAACTCTCTAAATATGCTCCCCACTTGGTGGCCAACCCAAGGTCTAGAATGAATAAATTCGTGATGGGTGTTTTCGATTGGTGAGTGAAGAATGCTGGTCCGCTATGTTGATTAGTGACATGGATTTGTCTCAATTGATGATCTATGGTAAATAAATAGATGAGGAGAAGTTGAGGAGTCATGAGGTCAAGAGGGCCTATTTTGAGGAAAAGTTCCATAGTCGGAAGGGTGGTCGGTTCTATCAAGTCCAAAGGTCTTCTCATGAATCTAATAAGAGGGTTGCCAATGACTTTCCAAGGGCCCAAGGTGTTGGTGGTGTGGTTCCTAATGGTGGGTGTCAAAAATGTGGTAGAAGTCATAGTGGCCCGTTCATGGGCCCTAAGTGTTGGGGGTGTGGTTCCTAATGGTGGGTATCTAATATGTGACAAAGTCGTAGTGACCCGTGCTTAAGGATACTAATGTGTGTTATGGTTGTGGGGAAGTTGGGCATAAGGTAATGGATTGCCCCCAAAATCGCAACAAGGTCAAGGAGGTTCATCCACAAGGTAATAACACGGTTTCTTTGGGAAGGGGTGGTCAACAAGGTGGTGCCCCAAGGCACAACCTGTTTTATACTTTGCATGAGACACAAAGGGTTGATGAGGTGCCCGACGTTGTTACCGATATGTTAAAAGTCTTTGATTTTGATATATTTGCTTTGATTGATCCGGGTGCAACTCTTTGTTTTGTTACCCCCTTTATTACCAAAAAGTTTCAATTTGAACCCAAATTGTTGTGCGAGTCAATGAGGTATCTACTTCTATTGGTGCATCTATTATTGCTAAAAAGGTCTGTAGAAATTATCCCATTTGCATCATATTGAACCCGAATCGTTGTGTGAATCATATGAGTTATCTACTCCTATTATTGTGAGGAAGGTTTATAGAGATTGTCCCATTTATAGTTTACATAAAGTATTGCCTTGTGATCTTGTTGAGTTGGACATGGTTGATTTTGATGTCATTCTCGGGATGGATTGTTTGCATGCATACTATGCCTCTATCTAGTTTGCATTTTGCATAAGATATTGCCTTGTGATCTTGTTGAGTTGGAAATGGTGGATTTTAGTGTCATACTTGGGATGGATTGTTTGCATGCATACTATGCCTCTATTGATTGTAGAACCCGTAGGGTCAAATTCCAATTCCCAAATGAACCCGTCCTTGAGTGGGAGAATCATAATGTATTGGTTAAGGGTAGATTCATCTCTTGCATTAAAGCCCGTAAGTTGATCTCTAAGGGGTGTCTTTATCCTCTTGTGAGGGTTAGGGATATGGAGTCTAAAGTCCCTTCTATAAAGTCAGTTCCAGTGGGAAATGAGTTCTTGGTGTCTTTCCAAATGACCTTCCAGGTGTTCCTCCCGAAAGGGAAATAGATTTTGGTATAGGCCTCCTCCCCAATACTCTACCCCTTTCTATTCCCCTTTACTATATGGCCTCGATGGAGTTAAAGGAGTTGAAGGAGTAATTGAGGGACTTGTTGGAGAAGAGTTTTATTAGGCCTAGCCAATCACCTTGGGGTGCACCGATGTTATTTGTAAAAAAGAATGATGGATCTCTTAGAATGTGTATTGACTACCGATAACTTAATAGGGTCACCATCAAGAATAGGTATCCTCTTCCAAGGATTGATGATTTATTTGATCAATTGCAAGGGGCTAGCCACTTCTCTAAGATTGATCTTCGATCCGGGTATCATCAAGTGAAGGTGAGGGAGTGTGACATTCCTAAAATGGCCTTTCGGACTAGGTATGTGCATTTTGAGTTTGTGGTGATGTCATTTGGGTTGACCAATGCACCAACTATCTTCATGGATCTTATGAATAGGTTCTTAAAACCCTACCTTGATTTATTTGTGGTGGTCTTCATTGATGATATTTTGATCTATTCTCATAGTGAAGAAGAGCATGTGGGCTATTTGAGGGTAGTGTTGCAAAGATTGAGGGAAGAGAAGTATTACGCCAAATATGAGAAGTGTGAATTTTCATTGAAAGAAGTTGTCTTTCTAAGTCATGTGGTGTTGGGTGATGGTATTAAGGTGGATCCTAAAAAGACGGATGTGATTAGAAATTGGCCTAGACCATTGACTATCGAATATTAGGAGCTTCTTGGGCGTAGCGGGTTACCATCAGAGGTTTGTTAATGGATTCTCTTCTATTGCTTCTCCCATGACCAAGTTAACTCAAAAGAAAGCCAAATTTGTGTGGTCCGATGAGTGTGAAAGGAGTTTCCAAACATTGAAAGATAATCTTGTGTCTGCTCCTATATTGTCACTTTCGAAAGGTCTAGAGGAATTTGTTGTGTATTGTGATACTTCCCGGGTTGGTTTGGGTTGTGTGTTGATGCAAAATGGTAAGGTCGTAGCCTATACTTCTAGACAACTCAAAGTGTATGAAAAGAATTATCCTACCCCTGATCTTGAGTTAGCCGCCGTTGTATTTGCATTAAAGATTTGGCGTCACTATTGGTATGGGGTGCATTTTGAAGTGTTAACCATTCATAAGAGCCTCCAATATGTCTTCACTCAAAAAGATCTCAATTTGAGACAAAGAAGGTAGTTAGAACTCCTTAAGGACTATGATATGAGTGTGCATTATCATCCCGGTAAGGCTAATGTTGTGGTAGATGCTTTGAGTAGGGTGTCTATGGATAGCCTAGCTCATGTTAATTATGGTGGCATAAGGGTGGCTAGGGAGGTCTATCGGTTGGCTAGATTGGGAGTTAGGTTGGAAGATGATGTTGATGGTGTTGTTTTTGTTGATGATGGTTCTAGATCTTCATTTGTTAAGGAGGTGAAAGCTAAGCAAGATTTTGACCCCTCCTTGTTAGAATGGAAGGCCTTGGTGAAAGGGGGCAATTTGGAGGTTTTCTCCCAAGGAGGGATGGTGCCCTTAGGTACCAAGGTAGGTTGTGTGTGCCTTGTGTTGAAGCCTTTAAGGAAAAGATTTCTGATGAGGCTCATAGGTCTTCTTACTCTATTCACCCCGGGTCTACTAAGATGTACATATATTTTAGAGAGATGTATTGGTGGGGAGGCATGAAGAGGAACATTGCCAAATTTGTATCCGGTTTCCATAGCTACTAACAAGTCAAAGTAGAACACCAAAGGTCGGGTGGCCTAACCCAAGACATAGAGATTCCTACTTGAAAGTGGAAAGAAATTAATATGGATTTTATAGTTGGTTAGGCCAAGACTAGAAAGGGGTTTGATTCCATATGGTTGTGCCAAGACATAGAGATTCCTACTTTGAAGTGGGAGGTGATTAACATGGATTTTGTGGTTGGGTTGCCCAAGGTTAGGGAAGGTTTTGATTCCATATGGGTGGTGGTTGATAGGATGACAAAATTGGCTCACTTTCTACTGGTTAACACTACATATAGGGCTGAAGATTATGCTAGGTTGTACATTCATGACTTTGTGAGGTTGCATGGGGTTCCTTTTTCCAACATATCGGATCGTGATGCTCAATTCACTTCACAGTTTTAGAGGTCCTTCCAAAGAGGTCTTGGAAGCAAGGTAAAGGTTAGTACGACCTTTCGCCCTCAAACGGATGGTCAAGCCAAAAGAACTATACAAACATTTGAGGACATGCATAGGGCTTATGTATTGGAGCTTAAGGGTAGTTGGGATGATCATCTTCCATTGATTGAGTTTGCATATAACAATAGCTATCATTCTAGCATCGGAATGGCTCCTTTTGAGGCTCTCTATGGTAGACATTGTAAATCCCCGATTGGGTGGTTTCAGGTTGAAGAGATGGCTTTGTTGGGTCCGGATCTGTTTGTGGATGCTATGGAGATGGTAAGGATGATTAGAGAAAGGTTGAGAAAAGGCCAAAGTCACCAAAAGTCTTATGCCGATGTGAGAAGGAGGAAGCTTGAGTTTAAGGTTGGTGATTGGATCTATTTGAAGGTGTCACCCATGAAGGGTGTGGTTCATTTTTGTAAAAAGGGCAAGTTAAGCCCTAGATATGTGGGTCCTTATAGGATGATGAGAAGGATTGGTAAGGTGGCCTATGAGTTGGATTTTCTGTGAAATGGAGTTGGTTCATCCCGTCTTTCATGTGTCTATGTTGAGGAAGTGTGTGGGTGATCCTAATGCCATTGTGCCTCTTGATATTGTGGGGATAGTTGAAGACAACTTGTAATATGAAGAGGTTCCAGTAGAGATCTTGGATAGGCAAGTGAAGAAGTTAAGGAACAGGGATGTTGCTTCCGTTAAGGTCCTTTAGAGAAATCAACAAGTCGAAAGTGCTACATGGGAGGCCAAAGCGGATATGCAAAAGCGATACTCCTATCTTTTCCATCTACTCAAGCTTAAGGTACTAATTCTAAGTCTTTTATGTGATTTTATGTCTCATGTTCCATCCCTAAGTCATTTGCATGCATTCATGTTCACATTGACAAAGTTCATGGTGATTTTACACTTATGTTGAGATTTTAAAATTGATATTTTAAGTGTGTTGTTACATTCTTATTGGGGCTAATTTTTCATGATTACTCCTCTCATATACGTTTCCTTGACATTCAGGGATGAATGTTTCCAAGGGGAAGAGATTGAAATGATCCCAAAAAGTGCCCGAAAATATGCCTCAAAAGTGCCCAAAATTGTAATTTTCATGTATCTCGAATTTTGTATGCGATATCGAAATTTGACTTCATATTCTTGTTCAGGGGATCAAATTGAGTGGGAAATGGTTCTAACTGTGATTTAAAAGCAACCATAGAAAAATTCAAACATCACAAAAATACGATTTCCAGAGACAATTCGCGCCCCTGGCGCAACGCGCCAAGGGCACGCTACATTGTGGGTTTCTTTCATGGGTTCCTTTCACCCATGATGTCCAAGCTTTCTTTTACTTAAAATTGCATGATTTAAAGTTAATTTACTCATGGGACTTGCTTATTATGAATTTCACTGCACACTAGGTTAGAGTTTCATGAAATTGTGGTTATTTTAGCATGTTTTCATGGGTCTTAATTATTATGAATTTCACTGCACACTATGTTGGGGTTTCATGAAAGTATGGTTGTTTTAACATGTTTTGAGCTATGAATCTAATATTTATTGTGAGATTTGGTGAAGGGTGTTGATGTATGTTGCTTGAGGGTGTTACCAAGTATCTATTGATTGTTTTATATTGAATTTTCTAGCATGATTTCGCTCTTGAATTTCATGGTTTTACACTATTACTACTCACCCGCCAAGTGTTTGATAAAATGTTCGGGTATGATTTTCTTAAGGAATTAAAAGTCCAATACATGTTTTATGAGTTGAATGACTATATGATGATGAAAGGAATATATGTGTATGATATTATCTCTATAGTGTAGGGAATTAACCAAGCCTCACTCGGGGAGTTGTAGGCCCGGGTAACCTTGTTGAGGGGTTTGTACCTTGATCGCCTCGCTGGGGAGGTGGTAGGCTCCTGCAACCATGTCGAGGGGTTTGTACCTCGATAACCACGTTGGGGGGTGAAACTAGCAATGAAATGAGATGTTATTAACCACATCGAGGAGTTTGTACCTTAGTTCCTAGCTAGGGGAGTGGTAGGCCCGGGTAACCATATTGAGGAGTTGTGTACCTCATCAACCTATTGAGGGGTTCGTACCTCATTCGCCTCTCCAAGGTGGTGGTAGGCCTTGGATATGCACTACTAATGGTCTCTCCTTACACATGTATTATGTTCTATATAAGCATAATTTTACTTCAAGCATCATTCATACATGTCATATTGTTATATGCTTATCCATTGCCTATGTTATGCATTTTGCTTATGGTGACTATCGCTTTTTGTATTGAATCCTACATACTTAGTACAATCAAATGTACTAATACATACTCTATTCCTACATGATGTCACTATGTAGGAATCGGAGGCCCACTTGATTATCCTCCTCCACGTGGCTAGTACGACATCCTTTAAGCTCTTTGGTGAGTCCTCCATTTTGGTGATGATGTTATGATCTCATACTATGTTTTAAGACTATCTTTCTTTTATGTATATGTCGACTATGAGGGTGAGCCCAGTAGCTTGTCTTGTCCCCCACTAAGTATCTAAGTTTTAGAGGTGTTGTTGGACAAGTTTGTATTATGCTATGTGCTTTGACTCTCTCTTGACTGTTGAGGTTTATGATATGGAAATTGTCCCTTAGCCTCGTTTGTCCCTATTTACTAGCTCTTGTTGTATTTATTTGCTTTCGCGACCTAGCATGTGTATATGTTAAGAGGCTTGCTTAGGATCTCTTCGGGTTCCCCATGCGTCGTGTCACGTCTAGGCCCTAAGCTTGGATCGTGACAGTGCATGTGTGCTGGTAATGGGTGGCGGCGGGATGGATTCCATTTCAGTATTGTTAGTCGCCCGTTTACTATGAATTGAAGGTGATGGGTTGAACTCCATTGATATGTAGAATCTTTTTGATATACGACCCCATGAAATATATCTAAATGGAAAATGGGGGGAAGTTCTGATTTTTACTTTTAATAGAAGTTAATGTGTATTTCGAAATTGACATTAATTATGGAATGGATAGATGTGATGCCTAAAAAGTAGGAGTCGTTTAGGTAATGATGGATATTAATAGTCTTGTATCAAGTGGTATGAGAGAGGTTATAAATTTATGGGAAATTAGTAATTTTTTTAAACGGTTGGGAGTATTAGTAATTAAGTTTCTAAAGGTTGTATATTTTTGTAATCTTTTCATAATAATATGTTAAAATTATTGAGATTGAACTGATCAAATTGGGCGAGTTATAATCCAACCCGAATTTTAACCCATTTGAGCCAAAAATAAATTTGGTGGGTCATAACCCAACAAAATTTCTATTCAATCCATTTTAACATTAGCAATTTCAATCCAACCCGCCCCATTTGACATGTAATCCGGCATAAAATTAGTGTCTTAACACGTGTCTTTCAAGACGAATTTATGGAGTGATTAGTTGTTTCGAATGGCTATCTAATATCTATGGATTCGATAAAAATTTTGTCTCTCTTGAAATCATCTTCAACATCACTGAAACGAGGCAAGCAATTGCACCAAAAGATTGTAACTTTAGGCTTACAAAGCAACATTAACTTATCCAAGAATCTGATTAACTTATACGTGTCTTGGCATGATTTCCATTCCGCTAAACTGGTTTTTCAAAATCTTGAAAACCCTCTTGATATCACATTGTGGAATGGTCTCATTGCTTCTTATACTAAGAACCAACTTTTCAATGAAGCTCTTAACCTCTTCGACAAGCTGTTGCAATTCCCATATCTTAAAGCTGATCGTTACACCTATCCTAGTGTTCTCAAGGCTTGTAGTGGTTTAGGAAAAGTCCAATATGGTCAAATGGTACATGCTCATTTGATTAAAACTGGGCTTTTATCAGATGTTGTTGTGGCAAGTTCAGTGATTGGGGTGTATGCCAAATGTGACTTGTTCGGTTCTGCTATACAAGTGTTTGATGAAATGCCTGAAAGAGACATTGCATGTTGGAATACTGTGATTTCGTGCTACTATCAGAGTGGACAATTTGAGAATGCCCTTGAATTGTTTGACAAGATGAAGGATTTGAGATATATGCCTAATTCGGTTACCTATACAGCTGCAATCTCATCATGTGCGAGGCTTTTGGATATGGAAAGAGGGGAGAAAATTCATCAGGAATTAGTGAATAATAATAAGTTTTTGTTGGATGGTTTTGTAAGTGCTGCTCTTGTGGACATGTATGGGAAAGGTGGCCTCTTAGAGAAGGCTAAAAAGATTTTTGAGCGAATCCCTGCCAAGAGTTTGGTTTCTTGGAATTCCATGATATCTGGTTACAGCTTAAGAGGTGATAGCAAATCGTGCATTCAGCTTTTACAAAGGATGAATAAACTAAACATTAAACCGTCTTCTGTGACTTTAAGCAGCTTATTAATGGCATGCTCTAAATCTGCTCAACTGCAGCACGGGAAGTTTCTTCATGCATATATAATTCGAAATAACGTACAATTTGATGTCTTTCTTAATGCTTCACTTGTCGACTTATATTTCAAATGTGGCAGAGTTGAGACTGCCCAAAATATTTTCAGTAAGATTGCAAAGAATAATGTGGTAGCATGGAATGTAATGATCTCTGGATATGTGTCAGCTGGGTACTACTTGGAGGCTCTTGGCATCTATAATGACATGAAGCTGGCAGGGATAAAGCCTGATGCAATCACTTTGACTAGTGCCTTGGTTTCTTGTTCACAGTTGGCAGCCTTAGAACAGGGCAAGGAGATCCACAAGTGTATCATTCATAATAACTTGGAAAGTAATGAAATTGTTATGGGATCGCTGCTAGATATGTATGCTAAATGTGGTGCAGTAAGCGAAGCTTTTCAAGTCTTTGATGAGTTGCCCAAGAGAGATCTGGTATCATGGACTACAATGATTGCAGCATATGGATCTCATGGCCAAGCTTTTGAAGCGCTAAAACTCTTTAATGAAATGCTGCATTCTAATGTAAAACCCGATAGAGTTGCATTCCTTGCTGTAATTTCTGCATGTGCTCATGCAGGATTAGTGGATGAAGGTTACCACTATTTTAATTTAATGGTCAGTGGCTGTGGCATTCAACCGTCAGCTGAAGAGTACTCATGTCTAATTGACCTTCTTGGACGTGCTGGAAGATTGTGTGAAGCCTATGCAATTCTGCAGAGCAACCCCAACATCAGGGAGGATGTAGAATTGTTAAGCGCATTAGTTTCTGCATGCCATTTGCATGGGGAGTTAGAGGTTGGAGAAGAAATTGCAAAGATTCTTACACAAAAGGATCCATCCACTTACATTGTTTTGGCAAAAATATATGCTTCGCAGAACAAATGGAATGAGGTACGCAAGTTGAGACTGAAGATGAAGGAGCTGGGGTTAAGGAAGAAACCTGGATGTAGTTGGATTGAAGTAGACAAGAGGATTCAGACATTCCTGGCAGATGATAAATCATTCCCACTAGTAGACAATGTTTATCAATGTCTATCTTTAATAAATAATGACATGGAAAATGGAGATGAATACTTCTCAAAGCCAACAACTTGACCACATCAATCTCCTTGCTCGTAGACATAACTTTGTTTTCCCAAAAACAGACAATCATAATTCTGACCCACTGATTAGGAAGACTTTCTTCTGGAAATTCACCTCATGGTGGATAAGAGCAAGATCCTTCACAATCAAATTGACAATTTTGACATATTTGGTACATTTTTTTAGCTTTACTTATACGTAACAGTAAGAATACTAAGTGCTAATATTGTTACCATCCTATAATTGCATTGGTTGGACGTGTGAGAGACATCACTTTCACATGAGTTGAACAGGTTTTGTCTACCTTCCCTACTTGTGGCAAAAAGATGTAATTAACACAATTTGATGTAGCTCATGAAGAGTCTGCATGTGTTGAGAAATTTAGTGATCGAAAAGGATAAGAAATATGCCTAAGCTAGGGGGTTGAATATTATATATCTTCAACAGAAATGTTGAGTTTTGCTAAGAAGTGAGAACTTGTGGTCTTAGTTGAAAATTTCAGCATTGTGTTCTATAAGTTTGACATTCTTTATCTCAGGTAGGATGCCTTGTTCGCAAGGTTCAGCTCTAAGAGGTAAGACTGGAATGATGCTATTAACAGCAGGGATATGTGTCAGCCCTTCTACTTGGAGGCTCTTGATGACTACACTGCCATGAAGGTGGCAGGGGTAAAACAATGTGCAAGTTTCTTGACATGTCATTCACAGTTGGCACCTAAGAACTGCGCTAGGAGTGTATTTGGACATTAAGGTGGAATAAAATAAAATTGATCCTAACTACCAGATTCCAAGCCAAGAAAGGAGATCCTAACGTGCACGTGTATATCTAATAGATAAAAATAATATATACTATGCGAGTTATATTAAAAATAGAGTACAATGTATAGCAAAAAAAAAAAAAAATAAGTACAAGCTAACATTGATGATCAGTCATCCAATTTAAATGATTTCTTTGTTGGGAGGCCTATAGTGACTTTACTAAATAAATAAACAAAAAATAAAATAAAAATTGTAAAAGTAATTTTGAAAATATATATTGATTATGCGAATAAGAATTTTGATAAAACTTATTTGAAACTTTTAAAGATCCTAAACATTAAACTTCATTATATAATTTCAAGATATGTACAAGATAAGAGATCAATTTAAATGTCCTTAAATTCTAAACTTTATGTATAATAACAGTAATATATTTCTCATGAGTTCAAATAATCGTACCTCAAAATAATTTAAGTGAGTCTAAGAATTTGAAACAGTTCACGGTTTGATCCATGAGGTGTTAACCCAATTCCTATAGTTCATCGAGAATTATTTTTAAAAAAAAATCAAAACACCAATCAGGGTCTAGAAAAACTTAAAATACACTATAAAAAATAAAATTTTATTCATGCTTCATTTTCGTTAATAAATATGAGTTGCTCACACTTTTGTAAAAAAAAAAAAAAAAGGATGACAATTAGGGCGAGATATAACATATAAATTCAAATTAAAAATTTAAAACTAAAATAAAAGGAAGAGAAGAAAAGAGTAAGAGAAAAAAATATAGTTCACCTAAGCATGAATAAGGATCATTTTGAATTGTGAATGAACCGAGTAAAGCCAAGGGAATTAAGAAGTAATCAATATATTATGTGTCTGATGATTTTCTTCAACGAAAAGATCATCCAACAAAAATTTAATGTCTACCTGTTATTGAGAGAAATTTGATTATTGGAATATGATAAATTTTCTCGAACATTTTCTATGATCTTTACGTAAAGTTGAGTGATTTATTTATTTTTAAAAATATTAATCATCAGTGATACTTAGATAATAAGTGGGGTACACTTGTTTTTATTTTTTTGAAAAAAGCTCTCTACTAGGAACCACTAATATCGCCGCCATCAATTTTGATTCGAGAACGATGGCCACGTCAGTCGGTGTCCAGCCTCTTGATGGGACTCGTCAACCTGCTATCTTACCATCATATGCGAATTTTTTCGAACCCACTATTGCGAAATCAAAATCTATCCCATAAAAACCAATTAGCTCTCTTCATGGGGAACATATTGTTCAATGGGATTATTCAGAAGTAGAACCAATGGTGATCAATGAAAAACTTCAATATGCAGTAATAGGGAAATTCTCATATGGGTAGCCGGAGATCCATGATTTGAGGAAGCTTATTCCTAAGCAATGTGAGTTAAAAGGGAAATGTCAAATTGGGTTGCTTAGCAATTGACATGTTCTGATTAGAGCATCACTACTTGAGGATTATGTCCATCTTTTGTCTAGACCTACATTTTACATTATGCAATGGGGTAGCTCGTACTCTATGAGAACACTCAAATGGGACCCTATGTTTAACCCGGAGGGAGGAGACTACTATGGCCATAGCATGGATTTCATTCCCGTCTCTCCCTCCATTTTTTTTTGGAGAAAAGGCTATTTTCTCTCTTGCTGCCATAGTTGGTAAGCCATTATAAATAGATCAAGCCACCAAGAACCAGGCCGGACCAAGCTGCGCTAGAGTTAAAGTGGAGGTAGACTTACTTGGAGAATTCCCTAAGAGAATTAAGATCAGTGTAGAAAAGGAGAAATGGATTCGGATCAAATACGACTATCTCCCCAAATATTGCTCAACATGTCTAATTCAAGGACATGATAAGCAATGCTATGTGAATTATCCTAAGCTATACAAGGGGAAAAGGTAAAGGGTGTAGACAAGCAAAACAAGGCTGACAATACAGACACAAGGAAGGGAAACCACTAATTTGAGGAGAGTAAGGTAGAGGAGGGATTTATTGAGTGAAAGAAAAAAACTGGTGAAAGGAAGAATCAACCAATACAGCAATGACAATGTAAAGGGCTGGCTCTTCAAACAAAGAACAAGTTTCATTCCCTGGGGACTGAAGAAGGTGAGAATAACTAGTAGGTAGATAAAGGGAATGAGATTGTCAATCAAACAACCAAAGAATGGGTCACTGGGGTTTTTGGCAAGGAGAAGGTACATGATCTCCAAGGAGAGAATGAGAAGAGAGGTGAAAACACTCCTCACAGAAATAATGATAAGGTGGAGAAGGGTGAGCAAGGGAAAAATTCAACAAACAGGGACAAAAAAAATCCCTGTTAAAAGTCAGAGTGCTCAAAATATGGGAGAGAAGAATGATTCAACTGTCAACCCTATGAGGGAACACATTGAAGTAACTGAAGATTCACTAATTGAGGCATTGAAACGAGGGGAAGAAATTGTAGAATTTGACATTGCTACTGACATAGATGATTGTGAAGAATTAGAACATAATATTCTATATGTCAGAAAAGCAGGTGACCTATCACCTAGGCATAATAATAGTCTCGAATCTAAGAGAGGTAGATCAATGATACCTTTGTACGTAAGAACAAGGAGTAATAAGGGTGGGGCTATAAGCTGTGATCAATGATTGATAAACCAATTTTCTAGAATATTAGGTCTGTCAATACCCATAATTTTTGGAGTTTAATGGACCTAAATAGAAAATACTGTTACTATTTTATAGCTTTAATCGAGCCATTTCAGGACCCTATTGAGCTAGATCAACTTAAAAGGAAGTTAGGTTTTGACAATGCTATAATAAACTGTACGGGAAAAATCTAGATATTTTGGAACAATGAATGGTGTGGGAACATTATCATTGACTCACCTCAACATATTACAATGAAGTTTTGTAAATGTGATAAGCCTTTCTATGTTACATCAGTCTATGTTAGGTGTAATTCCCAGGAAAGACTTGAACTTTGGGAGGATCTGGTATGTTTAGACATTCAAAGTTGCCCTTGGATGGTAGGAGGGGATTGTAATTATAACACCCCACATATTACATGTATTAGTACTATGCGGGTGAAACATGACATGATTTTTCAAATTAGCATCAACCTTAAAAATGCATGAGTCTCAAATTAGAGGGTCAAGTATAAATAAGTTTTAAGTCAAGTTGAGGAAATCTATAAGTTTTAAGTCAAGTTGAGGAAATCATGGCCCTAAACAAAGAAAGAGAATTGAGGTGCTTGCAGGACTTAGGAAGCTAGCAGGTGAGTCACCTACTTCCTTAGCCTGAATTTGCTAGCTAAACAGAGACGAGGCTCGACATCAAATTTGTCCAAGTCCGACTATGGATAAAATCTGTGTTAAGTGTGTAACTCTAGACCATATCTGAACATCATAAATGGACTATGCTTACATCCTAAAATGAGAAATAAAAAGGGCCTAATGTTACGACCTTAGAACTCACGCCCAGATGGTCGTACGGCGCT
>BAUE01079862.1:0-18861 GCA_000787875.1 Solanum virginianum | reverse complement strand
ATTATATTTAATGCTAGAAAAAGAAGAATTAAAATTAGAAGATAGTCTTACTGCTATGGTCAGAATAACAAAAGAAAATAAAGAAATTGATAGGCAAAATAAAATAGAAAAGATTAAAATTCAAAGTGAAGACAAAATATAAAAATTAGAAGAAACAAAAAATAATAAAATAAAAGAATTAGAAATGGAACTCCAAAGACTAAAAGACATATATGAAAAACAACAGGAAACAAATGAAGAAATTAGACTAATGACTAAATCCAAAAGTATAAAGAAAAGATAAAAATAAAAGCACACGATAATTTACGAATAGACAATATAGAAGAAGAAACCATGGAAGAAGATATTAATTCAGAAATTAGCTAAACCTATACAGAACTTATAAATAAAATAGAAAATATAGAGCACGTAGAAAATAAAAAGTCAGTAGAAAATACAGAAGTAGAAATATATTATGATGAAATGAAAGAAACTAAACCGGGAACTAGATTATTGGCTAATAAAACATAGTTATTTATATTTATCTTGTTTTTTGTAATTATAATATCGTGGTGTCTCATAATATTGTGGTGTTTCTTGTCTAGGATAGATGTTAGATGTACTAGATCTTCTCTATGCTCCTTTGCAACTCTTCTGAGCTTTCGACATCCGCATTTTGTCTCTGAATAGTCACTGTTTCCCTTACCGTTTCCTTTTCTTTGCCTTGTACACCCGTTTGTGTGTTTTCTTGATGAAGATCCTTTGCACCAATTGAGATTGGGTTCTAGTTCTTCAGCTCCTGCCCATGGCTGGCGCACGTTAGCAAGCGTGCGCTGGGAGAAAAAGAACTCTTATTGATTTTAAATTTTTATATATTATATGTATAATGCAAGAATTATTAATACACTCTATATATCATTATTCTTAATTTCTTATACACTCTACCAAATGATCTCAAAGTACTTTAATTATCCTTGACATGTAATAAACATGTTGACAAAGATATGTCTGCTTGTAGTCATTTTTAACTAGTTGTAAATAAATATCAAAATAAAATTTATCTATATAATATTTATATAAAAAAAAAAGTAGTAATAAGTTTATAACACATGCAAAATATGCACAATAGTAGATCAAGCATACTAGTGAACTAAGACAAAAATCAAATGAAGGTCTTAAACTTTTAAAAGAACTTCTGTAAAATATTCTATATTTCTAATTTTGTGAGATATAAAATTGTTAATTACTTTTATATAATTGATTTCTTCTAATATTATTTTTCAATTAATAATATAATCAATCCATCCAATCTTTTATGAGACATAGTAATTTAAATGTGTCAAACTTCTTTCGATAATTCTTTTATTTTATATGAAAGTTCATTTTTTTAAAAACAAATAATACTAAATCTTTTCTTATTAAAAAACTTATAACCTGTTATTGTTATTTTTTTAAAAAAAAAAAGTTGAAAATTATTTACACCGCCAAACTTTAGTTTAAAAATCAAACTATATCCTCAATTTTGAAAAACAATCATTCTCCCCTCAAGTCTATTTTATCCTTATCTATTTTTAATACTCCATTTATATACTATTTTTTATATTCTATATAAAATATTTTATTTTTTAAGCTTTGTATTTGTAGATTTATTCAAGTTGATTGGCTTTATAAGTTTAAGTTTGTCGCAAAATTTAATATTACTTTTGTGATTGTTATTTTAATATTACATACATTTATGTATGTTTGAATGTATTACGTAGACATATTTAAATTTTACTTATCTATGAGACATAATATATTAATGTGTCTTTTAACTTGACATTCGTTAACATCTTTTTCCTCCAATTTATGGGTGAGGACAACGAGATATTTTAAACTTGTATAAAATTGAACAAATCAAATAAACACACATTTTACACATAGCTATTTTTACATGATAATAGTATAATTAGTCCAAATATATCTTAACAAATTGTCATATAAAATTGCGTGTGTCTACTTGGTTAACTTTATAAAAATTTAAGAAAAAATAGTCCGGAATATATTTGAACTTTGACAAAAACTGTTGTAACAATCCTAAACTTAGGTCTGGTCCTGTTGACCCCCTATATTATTTAACAGTATATTTTAAAGGTATGGTATATTTATGCCCAATTAGACTCGTGCGTGAATACACGTACAAGAGACGCATTGAGCATGAAATAGTATTTTATAAACCTTTCTTTAATTGTCACGTATCAATAAAGATACAATTTATCTGTAATATTCTTTTTTTTAATAATACTCATTAATTTAGACCCATTTCTTTTTTACTTCTTTGCCTAATTCTTTTTGCCCAATGACCACTGTACACTCAAAGACATTAGTTTTAACGAATTATTCTCTTTAATTTCTGATTGATTTGTTTCTCTTGTTTGTTTGATTTTTAATTAGGACTTCTAAAATCTGATTTAAAAAAAAATAATAAAATTAGTCATGGAAAAGATAAAATTAGATTTGAATAACATTTGTTTTGATAAGGATGATCTAAAATTGATTAGAAAGTTTGATGCTTTAATGATTTTGTTTCTCCCTTTGATCCTATAATAATTTAGGTAGAAGATTTCGATGTTGCCCATATTATATTATAGATTAGAGAAGTATAAAGATTTTCATCAAAGGGGTGGTATGATTGATGAATGATCTAAGTTCATCATTTCAAAATTGCTCAAGAAAATAAAGGGCATTAATGAAAAATATAAAGAAGATGAAAGAAATCATTGGTTACAATGAAATTACGGAGATGGAAGCTCAATTTATATTTACCCAGTTGGGTTTGAATGATACAAGTTTCCCTATTTTGACCTTTTAATTTATCAAATGTCAAAATATATTTCTTAAAATCAATTAATTAAACTAATTTAATTAAGAAAAGATGTTATAAGTAGCATTTATAAGATAGTGTATTTCAAGTTGTAGCAATTTTTTTTTCCCTTTCTGATTTTAACAGAAATAAATTTCAGCCTATAGCAACTTTTTATTTTCCTATTCAGTTTTAAAAAAAATGAAAAAAGAAAAAAATATTTAAAAGATCACTTATAAAACGTGATTGCCATGTTTTAGGGAGAGGATAAATTGAAATAAATCTCCCCTTTCTTAAATTTCTCAATTAGTTCAAACTAATTATGACGATTTATCTTTCAAATATATATTTGATATAATTTAGACTGATTGTCATTTTCATTTCTTTTACTGTTTTCATTTTGTTTACGATTGGGATAACATTCGGGTGACAATGAAGATTGACAATTTCGTATCAATTCTAATACAACACAGTGGTAGATGGGATTCAACAGGTTAGATTATTTCTAGTATTTTTTGGTATAGTTACATTCAAAATTAAATACCAGCATTGAGAAAATTTTCAAAAACTGTTGTTAGTGAAAAATTTCGATTAGTATATGATGCTAATGGAATTATACGTAAGTCTATTGGTGTTTATGATGGTTTTTAGTACTTGTTTATGCAGGGAAATATGTAGATTTTAAAGTGAAAGCAATTGTGTACGATTCACGCACTCTATACAGAGGTCTAGTTGAATTGATGTCTGTGCAAATAGATGTTGATGCCTGTATGTATGAAGTTGAAATTAAGTATATCATTAGTCAAAGGTATCCACCAATATGTATACACAATGATATGGGTGCTCGCATCTTCTTGGATAAAAAAAGAATACATGTCGATTATTTTTGTAAAATATCCTTTGTGCGCTACACTGAATAGTCGTGAGATGGATCCTATGAAGTGTGATGTAATTGTAGAACAACCTGAGGATTTGATTGCGCCAGCATCGAATATGCCAAATTTATACCCCGCTGGTGTAGTATGATTGATTGGAATGAATACAATTGAAGATATAGATGCACTGGCTACTGGAGAATCAGATATAATCTCAGATGCATCAAATTTGACTGTTGAAGTGAAACAAGTGTATCAAAATAAAAAACGCTTGTTGAGGTGATGAGACATTATGCAGTGGTTCACAAATTTTGATTCATCGTGGAGCGGTCTCTTTCTTCCTGGTAATGTTCTAAATATTTCTATACCATTTTTTGTATATTATATATAATATGTGTAATAATTCAGATCATGGTGAACAGTTATTACTTGATGTGTCCTTTCGAAAATTGTTCGTGAATAATGAATGCTTCAAGAGTGAATCAATTAGGACTTTTCAAGATACGAAAATTTTGTGGTAATCACACATGCTCCGTACGGGATAGGATTTATGCAAGATGACAAGGAATAACAGATGTGGTGGCAGTTATTACATTGGATAAATTTGTTGATCCAGAGACAATATGCACTCCCAAAGATAGTGTGGTTGATATGTTGAAGATGCATAGTATAAATTTGACATACGTGCAAGCTTAGAGGGCTAAAGAATAGGCATTAAAGTTGTTGAGAGGAGATCCTACAGAATCATACGCGCAATTGTTAGGTTATTTGTATATGTTGAAGAAAACATGCCCAGAATCTGTGGTAAGCCTAAAGAGAAAGGAGGATAACCGATTTTTATATGTTTTTGTTGCGTTGGAGGCATTGATCAGAGGTTGGGAGTATTGTAGCCCAATAGTAGTGGTTGATGGAGCAGCCTTGAGAAGTGCATATCGTGTCATTCTGATTTCAAGCACAATGGACCTGAGAGGTGCGAAAAGTGCATATTTTTTTTGTATAAAGTGAAGAATATAATACAAGTTATACATTATTATGGTTTAAATACAGTATATAATTTATGTATTAGTTGATTTGTAGAATGACTTATGTTGCTGAAATTATTTTTTTCATAACATCACAGATCACATACTTCCGCTTGCATATGCTATAGTTGATTCGGAAAATGATACTTCTTGGAGTTGATTCTTTGAACAATTTAAGGAAGCATTTGGCAAAAGAAAAAATATGTATTTTGTGTCTGATAGGAATGAGGGTATATGGAATGGAACTGCAAGGGTTTATCCAAGGGTGGAACATTACACATGTGTTTGACATTTGTGGTGTAATGTAGTGAAGAATTTTCATAGAAATGTGGAGGACTTGAGGAAGCTTTTTTTGCAATGGCAAAAGCGTATACACTTCAACAATTTGAGGAGTTGATGGGCAGAGTTAACACAATTGATAGGAGAATACGACCTTACTTGTTTGAAGTTGGATATTCAAAGTGATCAAGAGGACACTCAACTATTAATCGTGTGTGGACATTGACATCGAACATAGCCGAGTCAATAGATAATGTAAATCGATTAGCAAGAAGACTTCCTGTTGTGTCACTGCTAGATTTTATGAGGATAACGATTCAAACATGGGGTGCGAGGCACAGTAGTGAGCCTGAGAAGACTACTACAAATTTGACAAAGAAGACTACTAAACTCAATGAAAATGATGAAATCTCTAACTGACAGTTTTAGCAATATTTTTTGAAAACGTTCCTCTATGATAATTTTTAATATTTGTTTTAGGTAATACCATCAACACACTTTTTGCATAGTGTTTCTGATGGGGCAAAGCGATATAGTGTCTGTATAAGGAGCAAGAAATGTAGTTATGGGCGATTCCAACTTGATGAGATTCCATGTGGACATGCAATTGTTGTTCTTAGATACAGGAGCTTACATGAAGAGGATTATTTCTTCAAGTATTATGCCACCAAGAATTTTCAGACGCATATGCAATTTCTGTAGAACCTCTTCCATGTGAGAGTACGTGGGATACACCAGATTATGTAGTGGAGCCTAAATTATTGCCACCTGATTATAAAAGAAAGGTAGGGAGACCTCCTAGCACACGATGGAAGGAATTTAGAGATATTAAATTTAAGAGGACGAAAGTTATACGCAGCATATGTGGTAAGGTCACACAACAGGAAAACTTATTCAAATTTTTCTTCTGAAAAATAAGTTTGAGTTTTTTTTAATTGTTTAATTATGTGTTACAGACATTTGTTTCTTGGAGTTTTGCTTTTGCACTTAGTATGGAATAAAAAAAAATTCTCTTAAATTATATGTACTTTCTAATTTTTTCTTTTGAAACCTTCAAATTAACCAATTAATTTTTATTTACATGGGGCAAGACTGTCTCAAGGAAAAAATAGTAACATAGCATCTCATGCTACATGACCTTTTTTTGGTATAAAATCAGATTATCTATATAGTAAAAAGTAAAAAAATATTAATCTAAATATACACCTATATTATATATATGAACTTGTAACAAATGTGTTTGATTTTATACCAATGCAAAAAAAAAAAAAAAAAAAGCATAACTTAGTACCCTAGACTATATGATTTTTATTGGTATAAATTAATTTACACTTATATTGAAAAATGAGACAAAAATTATTCCGAATATATGCTCACGCACCTTTAAAAAACAGTAACGTAGCTGTCAATGTTAGTTGATTTTATTTGGTATGAATTCAGTTTTTCTTTATATTAACAAGTAAAACAGGTATTAATCTCAATTTATACCAAAACTATACATATGCACATGTGAGATTTTAGTTCCCCCAGGCTAAACATTTTTTGTTGGTATAATTTAGAGTGTCACTACAATCAAAAATGAAACAAACACTAATCCCAACATACTCTCGTGCACTTTTAAAAAGGCATGTTGTGCTTTACTATTTTAATTATAATGTGTATATATTTTGTGGATAAATTTAGATCCCCCATGCAAAGTGACTTAGTTTGATATAAATTCTATTTATCTTTATATTAACAAGTAAAACTTAAAATAAACCCAATTTACATCGAAACTATATATATGCACCTGTGAGATATGTAATTTGATTTTATAGCAATACTAAAAAAAAATGTAACTAAAAAATTATAAATTATATTTATGTATTTTTTTTTTTTGGGGAGGGGAGGGGGGGCTTCAATTTAACCTAATAAATTTATATACATGGGCAAGATTGTCCTAAAGAAAAAAATAGTAACATAGCAGCCCATGGTCATGAATTTATATTGGTATAAAATCAGATTATCTTAATACTAAAAAGTAAAACAAATGTTAAATCCAAGTTTACACCTACATTATATATATGTACTTGTAACAAATGTGTTTGATTTTAAACCAATGCAAATAAATATATATATATAACTTAGCACCCCAGGCTACATGATTTTTATAGGTATAAATTAGTTTACACTTATATTAAAAATTAAAACCAAAAAAATTTCGAATATATTCTCATGCACCTTAAAAAACAGTAACAAAGCAGCCAACGCTAATTGACTTTATTGGTATAAATTCAATTTTTCTTTATATTAATGAGTAAAACATGTATTAATCTCAATTTATACCACAATTATACATGTGTACATGCGAGAATTTAGCACCCCCAGGCTACACATTTTTTGTTGGTATAAATTAGATTGTCATTACATTCAAAAATGAAACAAATATTAATCCCAACATACTCTCGTGCACTTTTAAAAATGCTTGTTGTGCTTTATTATTTTAATTATGTTTGGTATATATTTTATGGATAAAGTTAGATCTCCCCATGCTGAGTGACTTAGTTTGGTATAAATTCTGTTCATCTTTATATTAACTAGTAGAACACAAATTAAATCCAATTTACACCGAAATTATATATATGCATCTGTGGAAAATCAGCTCCTAAAAAGTACAAAACTAGATTACTGAAAAAATGTCTAATTCTGAATATACCTAAAATATAAACAACAAATAAATGCAAATATCAATTTATACCAAAATACATATTTTATAAGAAGTTTGTTGTTGATAAAGTCAAAAATTAGCAATCCTAACACAAAAACATGCAGTGTCAAACATGTATAAACTTCTACCCAAAAGAGTGGCTGTGACTATAAAAGTATGTGACTATTTCGCACTTGAACTTGCTGGTGTTGGTCTAGAAAACTTGGAGGTGCCGGAAGCATGATCTCTTCGAATTTGAGGACCGTCAAATTTGTTAGGAACTGTACCAGTGACTTCAAACTCAGTTATGATGCCTTCACTGTTTTGGGATCTATCATACTACCACAAGAGGGCATCGTATCTTTGACAATGATAATCCGCAATAAATTTGAACATCAGACATGTCAAACACACGATTACTGATATACTCCATAAATAAGTAGGTAAATAACACGCAATCACTGATCATATATGATTTATAATGTGATTATGAATACATGTATATATATACATAAATACATATATACATACATACATACATATACATACATATATATATATATGTGTGTGTGTGTGTGTGTGTATATACACACACCATGTGTTAAAAATACACAAATCGAATAGTTAAAAAAGGTACATACTTGAATTGTGAATATTGTTGAAGTACATTAGTAAGCAGCATGTAATTCAAAGGATCAGATTGAGGTCGATCAATATAAATTGGGAGATTACTGGAATATATGTTTGGCCTTTTACCATAAATATTTGTGCTGGTTAAGAATAACGGAATCAAGATTGAGAGTTTTTTAACAGATTCCTCGACTCTTTTCCTGTGTAGTGCTCCTCCCATCAACGAATCATACATATATAGGCACTTGTTTCTTAATGCGAAACACGACAAGAATCCAATAAAATTTGTTAGTAATGTTAATAGGAATCAAAATATTGTCAACCATTTCCCATGGGGTGTTAGCAAGTAGACGATACCCCCTGATACACTGACCAATATCATGATCAGGTGATATGAACCTCATATCAAAGTTTGAAGCTCTTCATTGTTTCTCAATGTTTGTGATCCAAGACCTGAAACAAAAGTCTGTTATGGTGTAAGATTCTTGAATGTTCGAAGAGTACTTAATTTCTTTCGTAGATAGTACATAATCACATCAATATGTTGTTGCATTACAAGAAAATTGTATTAATTAAATATAAAATTAGTATTTATATATATAGTTTGTGTAGTTTTCTAGAAAATTATATGCATCTTTAAATGCCAAGCTTATGCCCCATTGTTAGTAACTAAGTTGGCATGATGAATATAACTTATGGGTATTTAATTTTTATCTTGTTACAATACGTATATTATGAGAATAAAGTTTATATTTTGTGAGTATATCTGTAAAGGTATTGTACCAATATCAATACTACAACAAAATTCAGCATTTAATTTATTTAATAAAATAGGTATAAAATTAGCATATCATTGTATTAAAAAATGAAACAGACATTAATCCCATAATAATCACATGTACATTTACAGAGTTTCAAAAAAAAGTCACATGCTTTTCATGTCACTTTTATGCTAAAATGATATGCACTAGAATTGCCACCACCTTGTGAATAAAATCTTATTAAAAACATTACAGCATATATGAGAAAAATGCCGGGAAGAACCATTATGTTGAATCAATCCATTTTGTCCACTATCACAACTCCAAGATTCATTGGTTGTTCCATCTTATCCTTTGCAACTGCATAAGCTAACTTTCTGCATAAAATCCATCCAAGAAAAATAAAATAAGATGATGATAAAGATGTAAATAATAAATATTGTGACTAAAAGAAATGAACTTGCACCCCGTACCTGTCACGTCTTGACTTAGCATCTTTGTAAACCCAATCCATAAATTCAATTACCAAGTCATCATCAAAATGAAAACCTTCATAATTGACAAATGGGTGCTTGATGAAAAAGTATATGGGACGCAGATTTGCACTACTTCTGAAATCAAGCAACGGAATAAATGGTGATGATTCCCATCTGCCCGAATTTCTATTGCGTGGTTGCATTTTTGGAGTATTTATCTCAGCTAAAATAGTGTCTAATGCTATAATTTGGGAGTTGGTGAAATCAGAGTAATCATCTAACGTTGGCGAATTATTGGCTGAATCTCCAGAAATAGTGGCATTATCAGTAACAACTATGGTCCTTTCCTCTACTGGTTTGTCATGCACAACTACAAATACACAAAAAAAAAGTTGATAAGAAACATGTATACTTTTAAAAAAAAATCAAAATTAAATAAAAATTATTCCCGTTACCTTTAGAGTCAACAACATTATGCTTATTTTCATGTTCTGCACCTTGTTTTGCATCATTACAATTAAAATTTTAAAAAAAAATAGGCGAAACATATTTTAGTTGACATGATGTATTAAGATTATATCTAACAGCTTCACAACCTTCCAACAAAATGGGCATAATAATCCAAAGAAATATACAACAACTATTGACAATCAAATGTATGATTTATACTAAAAAGGCACTAAGAAAAATACTATGAATAAAATAAATTTATGCCAAAAAAATAAAAAAGAGCAAGGCATAGTCATACAAAAACTGCCTGCCATCAAAGACCCAAAAGAAAAATAATAAAAAATTCAAAACAAGAAAATGAATAGAATGAATTGATGCTTAAACATTATAGTATATAACATATAATTACATATTATTCTAATAATATACCAGTGATAAACAATTTAACAGAAACCTAGTACTAAACTGAGTAGAGTATATATTGATTGAAACTAAAGAGATACACATAATAAAACAAAACATTTTATTAAGGAAAAAAACTCATCATGAACAAACTGGTTGAGTTGATTTTTCGGAAGGAGAACATCTTCAATGTCACCCAAACCAGTCGTATGAGCGTCTTTGTGTGTTTGTTCCATGAAATCACCTGCACATTTTAATAATTTTTATATCGAATGTGTTTACTACTTTTGAAAAAATAATAATATTTACTTACTGTTGGGTTGATAGCCTGCATTTGTGAAATCAAAGTTGTCTTTCAGTGGGATGCTATGTGATCAACTCCGACTCTTGCGTTTTGTTCAACTTGTGAGTGTGTGGATCAAACAAACATACAATTTCAAAAAAATAAAAAATAAAAAACACCATCCATTAAGGTGCACAAAACAAATTTACCTCTGTCTGTGTTGTTTAATTTGGTTATTTTTTTGACGACCTGATCTCATCTATGAGTAACTTGAACATATTATCAAAATATTATTTCATGTTATTCATGTGATTGTCAACCTATTGAATCAAAAAAAGGAGAAAAATCAAATTGCAACAACAAAAAGGATAATATATTAAATTAGTAACAAAATAGATTCAATAATACAAACATTATCATTCAATTGTTTCATCTCTTGTCGAACCTGTTAAGCAAAATAAGTTAGTAGTTTATAAACTAAAAAGAAAATGTGTAGGAAATATTTTAATACTGATCGATGCTATTTCACTCTTCAATTCAACATATCTGTCTTCTGGGACAACATTGACATTGACAAGTGGTGAAGTGTCCTTGTCATTCTCTTGTTGGTTAGAAGAATCACCGTGGTTATTTTGATCGACAAAATTTAATTCTCCCACAGTCAAAATAATATTATTATATTTGAATCGTGCTTACAACATGAAAAAAATGATTAATAATAATAAACATATTATGCAATATATTTGTATATATCTGGTATTAAAATAAAAAATAAATAACACCTAATTGTCATGTTTTCTGAAAACTGTGTTGGTTAGATCATTGAATACAATTGACTCGTCTGACGTCTTCCAATTGAGGATGTGAGGTGTGGTTGTTTTGGCATAAATTGCAATCCAAGAGCTAACATTTGCATAACACTCATAGAACCATATCTGGAGGGCTAAGTGAAATCCAATATACTTGAATGATCAAATTTCTTTTTAGCTTGCGGTAACATAAATCCATTGTCATTCTAAAAATTTCATTGTTCCATAGATATTTTAAATACTCTCCAGATTTAGTCAAATCAAATCAGAATTTAGATATAGACATGTTCTTGGAATTCGAAGACAATAGAAATGAACTGATGAAGTAAACCACTTCAATCTTTAAACGATCCTCGGATTGAATGGAATTTACCTCAACAACTGCATTGTAAAGGTCCAATCTATTCACCTTACTGTTATCAGAAAAATATAAATATATCAACCTGTTCGGAACAAATGGTTCTGAAATAAAATCACTAGGGGGCCCATACTGAAGCTTAGTAATCGCAACAAACTCCTTAAGTCCAAAATGGAGTTTAATCCCATTTACATTCATAATGAACATGTTTGTCCTGTCGTTGTCATTCTCAAGAAGAAGCATACAACGGAGAAGTTGGGGTTGCATCCTTATGAATTCCATCTGATTAAAATGACCAAAAAGGAGTTTGAAGGAATTCATTGAACTGCTCATCGCTTAAAAACTTTTTCAAAAACTCAAACACCTTTATGTTTGTGTATGAGTTCAAGTGAGTGCATGTCTTCCTTGCCTGAATGTGTTGAAAATAATGCAATATGAAACAACCGTCATGGATATATAAAGATTTATACTAGAAATACAGTAATGGCATGCCATGGTCATACAAATTGCATGCCATTTAGAAAATCAATAAAATATCAAAAAAATTTAAAACAAGAAAAGGGGAAGATTCACTATAGTCAATAGTTATATATTCAAATCATTTTTTTTAACAAATCTACATCTACATTAAAAGCTTATGTCGGACTAATACAAAATATATTCAAATGATATATATGAACATATAAGCCATTTACAATAATTATGCCTATTATAACACAAACTTAACCAAAAAACATCAGCACAAGGCATGTCTCTACCAAACTTATACCAAAACATATAGAAAGGGGGCAGAATCATTATAGTCAAAAATTATATAGTCAGACCATTTTATAACAAATCTACATCTACAGTAAAAGCTTATGCAGGATTAATGCAAGAAATATTCAAATAATATATATGAAAAATGTAAGCCATATCCAATAATTATGTCAATTATAACACAAACTTAACCAATAAACATCAACAGAAGACATGTCTCCACAAAACTTATACCAAACATACAGTTAGGTTATGGCAGGATTATACACAATGCAATCCACAAAAAAATCTCAAAAAAATAAATTAAACTTTCAATCATGTGTGATGATTCTTTATGTCAACTTAATATAAAATGCATTCAATCGATATATATTAAATTGTCAGTCAACAGTCAACATCCATGCAAAAAAATATTTTTAAAAAAATAAATTAAATATGCATAAATTCTGTTTATAATTGTGTTAAAAAAAATAAATCAAAAATTAATCCCAATACATTCACATGCACGATTAAAAAACACAAAAATACCTTAACATCCTTTTTTTACCATGGGCTGCTTGGGGATTCTTTAATGCTCTTTGCAAGTTCCAATAACCTTTTTCTTTAAGAATTTCAATGAATCTCCTTTAAAAATTGTCTTTGCTTTTTTTTTGACGAGACAGAATCTATAAAATTTGAATCTGAATCGGACTCGATGACTTCATCAGGATGCTCTGTAGAGTATGAATTTGCACAACTCACCTTTTTTTTTTGTTTTTCAGAGCGGACAAAATTGGACCTCTCTTTTTTGCATTGTTGTTCTTCTTAACAGGGGTTTTCTTTTCTTGCTCTGCAATACTCTTGGCCGGCTATTGCGTCAGAATGTGAAATGTTGGGGGCTCTATTGTCACGCCCCGAGAGGGTACCCTGGGCGTAACCGACACCTAGAGACTATTGTTGGTCCCCAAGCAAACCACTTGGCCTCATCACATTTATTCATTCATACATTCTACTAATCAGTGAAAGACATAAGGAAGTAAATGGACACATCATCATCTAGTCTCAAAAATAATATTATAGATTAAAGGGACTTCTCATCATCTAGTCTCAAAGGTATGTCAAATATATAAAGCCTAGTAGAAAGAACTAGCTCACAATCTTACCAATCAACATTCGACTCTACTCTATGAAGCCACTATCACTATCTACTGGTGGCAATGATAGACCCATGAGTACCTTAATCAATATAAAGCTGATCAAATCTAACTCTAAAGCAAGATGAAGTAAATATAATGAATCCTCCGAAGTAGGGGAGACTCACTAATCAGCTGAATGTCTCAAATCCTCAACGATGCGCCTGTTGATGATCTCCAGATCTTGTATCTCATCATGAAATAAAGTGATATGTGTGAAAGAGAAGAATGGAAGAGACGTGTGAAAGAAAAAAATGGAGAGTCACATTGGAAAAGGAAAAAGAAATCCCGAAAATCAGTAGTCCCAGAGGGGGACGTCAGTACGTGGAATGTACTGGTATGTAAAATAGCTTAGTGAAATTGAAATAGGTAAAATAATATAGAAACAATATCAACTCAATATAAAAATCAATCAGCATGTCAAATGTCTATCTAAAGAAAGAATAAAGAGTACACAAGTGACCCATTAACTCATCAATCAAATCACACTCATCTCAGAGGGACTCATCTCAAAGGAACTCAACTCAACCCATATCATCTCATTTCGACTCAGAGGGACTCATTTTAACTCATCTCATCTCGACTCATAGTACTCAGTTAGGAACTTTTTGCGAGTTTCTCTTATCCAACAACAATCTATTATGAGCTAGTGATTGTACAACAATCACGCTGATGTTGCCACAGTCATTCTGCACTTGGCAGGTAGAAAATAAATCAAAACCATATGGACAAGTCCAAATAGAGACAACATATAAGTCCTCTATTGATTTCAGGGACTTCTAATCAGAGGGTACCTCATCATAAGGTGATGTGGTGGTCCTGATCCTCACCTATATTTGACTAAGTAGTTTGATAAGTGCTAGTTGGACTAACTCTTACTCTCTCGGTGCTCGATACTCCTCCTATGACTCGGTGCTCATAAAATAATCCATCCAATCAAACTATCTCAATCAGCCTCGTGGAGGCACAATCTTTTAATCATTCTCATAAAGATTCTAATCATCTCATCAATCAATATCTCAATCAATAGCTCAAGTCTTAGAACAATCATTAGGGAATAATTGAATAGACAAATCGTTAGAGTTCATTTATGGAGACTCAAAGAACTATCAAGTTCTATCAACTCATCATTATTCTCACATCACAATCACAATCTCTATCTACTTTCTCAATCAAGGGTCTAGACTCGGTCCCTATCTTTATTCATGCAATCTTTAAAAAAAAAATAAGTAGAGTTTATGCAATAATTCATGTAAAAACATTCAATTTAAGAAAATAAGTTTTATGATGATCATCAACATGTGAAAATACATGTAGTAAATATAATTTCTCAAGAAAATAATCAAGAATCATGCATATAGACTCAAGAACCTTCAACTGTCATCTAAGACCATCTATGGGGCACATGGAAGAACAATCTCATGCTTTTAGTTTAGCCTTACATACCTTAAATGAAGGTAGACGATCAATTTGGCACGAATTCATCTTGAAATCTTCAACTCCGCGCTCTTCTCTTTTAGCCCTAGGTCTTTTTCAGAGACTTAAAATGGCTTAAGAATGGGTTATATACCCTTTTTACGCTTAAAACGACCTATTTTGATCATACATTAAGTCTAGGAGGGGTTTGGAAAGGTCTAAGATGTCTGTCACGAAGTTAAAAAAAAGTTAGTTTTCGGGACGTGGGATTCGCGATGCAGATCGAATATTTTTTTTAATATTTTTCGTTGAAAATCCTCCGAAATCTCGTAGAAAATGTTTGGAACAAAAAGTAAGTGTTGGTCCGCGATGGGTCCGCTCGCAGACCTACCGCATACCCTCACTGGTTCGTAATTTATTACGAAAGATTATTTTTCGACCCGGTTGCTCTAAAATCAGATCGAGGTCATTTTCTCACTCAATTTATCACGCTGATTGCATATCTAGTCTCAAATTCACAAATGGAGCATGGAAAGACGTATTACGCGCACATCTCTATTTTAGGGGTATTTTGATAATTTTTACCAGGTGTTACATCTATATCAACAGCGACTTCTAAACAGTTAAGCCTGAGACTCTTTCTTAGTGTAACCGATGCCTTTTGATTCTTGTTCATTGTTTTAATGATGAAAATAATGCATAACAGCGGAGAATTATCAAAAAGGAAGAACACAACAATGACTTCTTTTTTTGGTGTAATCATGAAACTCTAGGTGTGAGAGAGAGAGAGAGAGAGAGAGAGAGAGAGAGAGAGAGAGAGAGAGAGAGAGAGAAAGTGATATGTGTGAAAGAGAAGAATGGAAGAGACGTGTGAAAGAAAAAAATGGAGAGTCACATTGGAAAAGGAAAAAGAAATCCCGAAAATCAGTAAATTTGATTAAGTAGCCGTAATTTTCTCTCTCTTATAATAATTAAATATGTTTTATTTAATATTAAAAAAATCTTTTTCAAATAATTGAATATTGTTATAAGTAGTAATTATTTTGTTAATATTAAGAATTGTGACAAACTGTATTTAAAAGTCATAATAAGTAGTCTTAAAAGTGTATAGGAAGTGATTTTTCCTTTAATTAATTTAATGAGACAATCGCTTATGATGATTAAGTGATCCAGTTTGGCACAAATATACTTTTAAAATTGTAGGGTGGTAGTAGGACCTTTCCCCTCCCCCCTCCAAAGTTTGGAATTGTTACAATAATTTTTCTCAAATTTCAAGTATGTTTCGGACAATGTTTCAAAATTTAAATATCTACTTGTGTACACCAAAAAATGGAGGGCGTAGATGATAGCTGAAATCAAGTTAAGAGGCAACGATTATGTAATTATATCAATCTTTTATTCTCTACATACCATATATAAGATACAAATTTTGATTGTCATTGGTGAAATATTTGTTACATTATGATTTAAAATCATTTTACAAAATACAAAATAGATACTTTTTTCAAAAATTATTATAAATGTTTTTGTTTTATTAATTGCATCAAAATATGTTTATAAGGTTATCACAATATAGATTTCATTAAAATTAACAATATTATTTTTTTAATTTTGTTCATTTGTTTTATTATGAAATGACATTAAACTATAGAGATAAGTATCAAAAGCACACCTAAATTATCCCCTTTTTTTGAGTTTCATACCTAAACTATTGGGAGTGTGAATTTTATACCTAAACTATCACTTATTGGTTTGAGAATCACACCTCAGTGTATGTGTAATACACTCTCCCTTTTATTGGAGAAAACATTGTCAATGACATGCCACATTGATGAAACTTAAATAAAATATTAATATTAGTTAAAAGTAAAAGATTAAAGTACAAATATTCTTCCAAAAAATATTATTTTTTAAAATAAAATTTAAAATATTTTTCTCACCTACTCCACTGCCCACACTTCGCGTACCCCCCACCCAACCCCAACAATCCCCCTCCCCCACTTTTTCTTTTTTAATATCTTTTGTAAAATAATTTTTAAAAGTTCAAACTTCAACCTCTACTCTGCTCCTACCTACAAAATTTATATTTTTTAAATAAATAAATTTTATCCCTCCTGCATCTAATCCTCCACTTCTAATTTAAATTTGTCTTTTTTATAGATATATACACATATTTTCAGGAAAATATTTTTTTCTACTTATTTATCGAATATAACAGAAATAAAAGAATTTATTTTTAAAAAAACATCTTGCAACAAATAAACAATAATTTTCTAAAAATAATTAAAAAATAAAAGCAGATGATTAAATGGGTACCGTAGAATTATTCTTTTCTAAAAAAAATTAAAATAATATCTAGATTATTATTTTAAGAGGGAGATGAAGTAAAAATTTTAAAAGAAAATTTACAAGTTTTGTTTGGGGATGGAGTGGAGTGGGGTGGGGGGGTACGGTGAGAGGAAGTGGTGGGGTGGGGTAAGAAAAAATATTTTATGTTTTATTTTATTATATTTTTTAAAATAATAATAATTTAATATTTAATTTTAACTAATATTATAATTTATTTATTGTTTATCAAAGTGAAATGTTTTGTCCATGTAGAGTGTGATGTGATATTTTTTGAAGAATAAAAGAGAGAGTGTAGTACACACACCATGGTGAAAGTGGAATAAAAGATAGATGTGTATTTCTCAAACTTATAAGTGATAGTTTAGGTATGAAACTCACATTTCCAATAGTTTAAATATGAAACTAAAAAAAAAGGATAGTTCATGCGTGTTTTTGACACTAATCTCTAAACTATATAGTCAATCAATATTTATTTTTCTTTTTTGGATGAAATTAATATTCTTAAAGAAAAAAAGTGTCATATAGATTAAAAACTTCTTTCCATTATTTATAACTGAGGGTGTTTATCATAAATTGATTTGAGTTTTGAGAATTTTAAATCTTTTGTGTACATGTTGAGATGATTACCACCTTTATACTTGTGTATTGACATGCATTCATCATATCATACATAGATCATGGAAAGTTGAGAAATATGGAAACACTTTTAAGAAAAAAAATGAGACACCTTTAAAATTGTTGACCACGAATTAGGAAGCAAGGAGGATGAGATATTGAGATTGTGATTGTGATATGGCATATGATTTGTGATGCCCCCATGAGTCCTGTCTAGTAAGTAGCTCAGCTTGACAGGTGTATACGATAGCCTGTGCTACAGTTTTGATCCCATCGTACCATTCATGCATTGCATCATTCCATCTCATTGCATTGCATATTATTGATTTTTGAGTGTTTGCTTTATATGATGATGTTTGATAATACTTGATCTTATGTACTTACTTTATTTGTATCATTTTATCTAAATTGGCGGCATTGATATAGAAGTGGGATTTTCTATGCGTTGGTGGAAGAACTTCTTAGTTTATTACATAATTTGATCAATTCCTAATATTCAATTGGTCAAACATATTGGGTATATATGAATTAAACTCACTCTTACTTTTGTGTCCCTTTTGGTATAAATTCTAGTTATGATCATTCTCGGAGCAGTTGATTATTTATAGCTGATAGCCTATATCATACTTGGTGGTGAGATCCTGTGCTCTTGTTAGGACCCTCATTTTTCGTACGTGAGTTAATTATGAAATTTTGAG
>BAUE01079863.1:0-18858 GCA_000787875.1 Solanum virginianum | reverse complement strand
AAAATACACACACACATACACTAAAATATTGGTTGGTTTGGGGTGGGGAGGGGTGGCGTGGAGTGGGGGTAGGGGAGAGGAAGTAGTGGAGTGGGGTAAGAAAATATTTTATATTTTATTTTATAATTTTTTTGAAGTAATAATACTTTAATATTTAACTTTAACTAATACTATAGTTTATTTATTTTTTGTCAACGTGAAATATTGTGTGCATGTAGAGTGTGATGTGACATTTTTTGTTTAATAAAAGAGAGAGTGTAATATACACACCATGATAAGAGTGAAATAAAAGAGAGAGGGTGTTTCTCAAACTAATAAGTGATAGTATTGATATGAAACTCACACTTTTAATAGTTTAGGTATGAAACTAAAAAAAACGTTGATAGTTCATGTGTGTTTTTGACACTTATCTCTATAATTTATTTATTTTTTGCCAAGGTAAAATGTTTTGTCCATGTAGAGTGTTATATGACAGTTTTAAAAAATAAAAGAGAGAGTGTAGTACACACACCATGGTGAGAATGGAATAAAAGATAGAAGTGTGTTTCTCAAACTAATAATTGATAGTTTAGATATGAAACTCACACTTTCAATAGTTTAGGTATGAAAGTCAAAAAAAGATGATAGTTAAGGTGTGTTTTTGACACTAATGTCTAAAGAAATATAGATTTTGTTATAAATCTATCAGTCATAAATCACAAACTGATACGTAGTCTGTGCTCAATTACTCTTCTCCAATGTTTACCCATATTAGTCATAATCTTAGCCAGTGTTACCCCACAAGTGGAGTCTAGAGTGGACACATATAGCATCGGTGTAATATATCACAAACATGACGTGCGAAACACCCCTTAACATAGCTCAAAAAGACTATATGATGCATTTTTTAGAATATCTCAAAATCCGTGTAGAATTTCGTAAATCCGACTTCATATTCTTGTTCAGAGGGAAGGATTGTGTAGGGAAATGGTTACCAATAATATATATTTTATCCGTGCCAAAAAATATTTTGCGGTGAAATTTCACAAACCAGTAGCTGTCCAAGTCAAGGCCGCGACGCGGACTGGATGCGCCTTAGGTAAAAAATTCTCTTTTTCACTCAAGGACAATTAGGTAATTACCCTATGTCTATATATGTGAAACCCTCATCCTTAGCCATTTTCAACTCCAAAACTCACAAAAACCCTCTCAAGAACATCAACCAATACCCATTTAAAATTCAAGAATCTCAAGAATCAACTTTCCATTTCAGGAACCCAAATGAAGTCCTCAAAGTCTCATCAAGTTTTTTCCACCTATTCCAAGAGTCTAAGGTATGCGGGTCTTTCATAATGGGTTCTTCCACCCATGGAATCCCAAAACTATTTTTATCAAATTTCTTGATTTTAATGTCTAATTCTTTATGAGTATTTTCTATTATCACTCCATTGCATAAAATATGTTGGAAATTATTGGTTATTAATTTATTGATGCATGGGCTCCTACTAATGATTGAGATTATGATATGCTTATTACATTAAGTCCTTGAAAGCTATGGTATCTTGAAAGATTTGAAAATATTATAAATTTTTGAACGATTTTCATGACACCCAAATTGGGATTTTGCAAGTATGTTGGTGGGTTATTTTGAATAATTCTTAAATGACTTTATTTTTACTCCTCTCATGTTTTATACTTTTAATTGCATGATTTAAAGCTTATATATATATATATATATATATATATATATATATATATATATATATACCCACCATATTTTGACTAAGTTATGTGGCAAATCTCTTATGTTAGAAGGCTTTATGGCAGGACATACGATTTATGAATATTGTTAACGTGGAAAGGAAATTAAGCATACTATGAGTTAATGAGAAAGTTATAAATGTTATAAATGATATGAAGTCCTTTATTTGATATTATGATGTGATGGTTTAATGAACTAGTTTATGATATTCAAAGCTATAAATGTTGTCATACCATGAGATACTATGAAGTTGAGGATTGTATGAGATGAATTTCATATTTTCATGTCCATGTTTTGAAAGATGATATGTACGATTGTGATGGGTTGTTAAGAATAATTTAAACTGATGATATTAATTATATATATTGAGGTATGATGTCTAAATAATGAGAAATGAAGGCTTATGAGACATTCTATGCTTTTTATTGACATATGAAATGATGATCCGTTAGTAGAGGGATATGAAATGATGACCCGTTAGTAGACGGATATGAAATTATGACCCGTTAGTAGAGGGATATGATAATGGTGCTAGCCGATAGTAGAGGCTTAGCCAAGATTATGATGCTAGCCAATATTAGAGGCTTAGCCAAGATATAGGAGCTATCCTTATGATGATGATTAATGTTCTAAATGTTTATGGAATGGGTTAGTAGAATTCTCCTCCGTTGTTTTAAAAGGCTTATGGGATGAGTTAGTAGAATACCCATCAACAAATGAATTTCATGATTCATGCCTATGATTATTCCATGAGAGTTTATTTAGCACCCTGTGGACCTTAAGATAGATGTTGAAGCTCCCCGTTAGAAGAGGCGTGAGACTGTTAGTAGAATCCCATTGTCCCATAAATACATATCACCGTAGCAAATAAGAATCACCCATAAGTAGAGGTTGATTTCTAGACAAACCGATAGTAGAGGTTGCTCAATAGCAAGGCTTTAGTGGATCCACTTTGGCATCTTAAGAGGTCACCTTAGCAAGTGACTTCCCCCTTTCTTCCGGTGTAGGGGAAAAATATGGACTCTATGGCTTAGGTCACATGGTTTATGTCGGTTAAAGGTTACTCTCACATATGTTCAAGTTCTCCTTATGTTCCGAAAAGGTCCCCTTATGATAAATTAAATGGTTCTTTTATGTTATGTCCAAAGGTGATTTAAAGTTCTTATGATTCATTGTTTCACAAGTTCAAATGGTATTTCCCTTAAAGGTACATAATGATGTCAACAAGTATGTAAGGTGGTCTCCATTATGATTACTAATGTTCCTTGTATAATAAAATAGTCTTTTATGTAAAGTGATGTATTGTTCAGCCAAGAATGTTAATACTTCAATTATGTATGACATCGTGTATTTCTCACTAATTTAAGTTTATGTGACCTATCATGCATTCAAGTAAGGGTAAGTTCTTTATTTCTCATGGCATTATTCTTTGACATGTTACTTATTATGCATGCATGCTCATGAAGAGAGTTGATTGAAGTTTCATGTGTAGTTATGAAAATGTGTTACTCATGCTTTTAAAATGATTTCCATGATAGAGACTTTGAAAGTTTCATGAAAACAATGTTTAATTTGCATTATTATTTTAGTAAGGAGTTTATAGATGTTCCATACTTTATTCCACTTTACTTTCTAGTTTGAGGGTGAACCTTGAACATGTCTTGGCCCCCATCCTATTCATTCTTAGAGGTGTTGTTGGATACTACGCTATGCACCTATAATTTGATATTGAGGTTTTATGGAGACTTATCCCTTATGTGATACTATTGATTAGGTGGAAAGTGATAAAAGTCCCAAGTCCCTAAATACCCCCATAGCGTGAGTCATACTTACCCGTCCCTTAGACTTATTTGCTATGTGGTTCATGTTCATCCTCTTCCCTATAACATCCCCATATTGTGAGTCCAAAGTCCTGCTTCCATTAGAAATTATTTGCTATGTGCTTAATTATCTTTTATTATTTCAGTGAAACCAAAGATGTGCAAACGATATGCTAAAAGGCTTATTTGGGTTGCCTTTGGGCTTCCTATTCGCCATGTCATGTATAGACCCTAGGCAGGGTCATAACAAGCTTGGTATTAAAGCACTAGGTTTATAAATGGTTGTCAAACTTCCAACATACAGCGCTGAGTAGAGTATTATTCATGGTTGTGAAGCACGCCACAACTATAGATAAGAGGCTATGAGGTATTTTAGGAAATGTTTCACTTCATTATGATTCATGTCATGTCATTAGATGTACCTAAGGTTATTCCTCTCTCTAACAACACCCTCTTTGCCATTTCTGGAAGATGCCACTAAGAAGAGCACGTATGCCAATTGGTGATGCTAAAGGTCAAGCCCCTCTTGTGCAATAAGAGGAGAATGTTTCTCATCTGGAGTTTAGGGCCGCTTTCACCATGATGGCACAAGTATTAGCCAATCAAGTCAACCAATATGCTAATGTTCTGAATGCTTCCACCCCAGCTTCAAGAGTAAGGGATTTTGCTAGGATGAATCCTCCCAAGTTTCATGGTTCAAAGGTGGAAGAGGATACTCAAGAGTTTGTGGACGAGGTGCATAAGGTGTTGGCTATTATGGGTGTGACTTCAGAGGAAAGAGTAGAGTTAGCAGCCTTCCAACTAAAAAGAGTTACTCAAATATGGTACACTTAATGGAAGAATGAGAGGAGTGAAGATTTGGGTCCCATTCTTTGGGAAGAGTTTAAGGATGCATTTCTAGATCGTTTCCTTCCCTTAGAGTTAAGGGAAGTTAAGATGCAAGAATTTATCAACCTCAAGAAAGGGAATATGAGAGTGAGGGAGTACTCTCTTAAGTTCACCCAACTATCCAAGTATACCCCATCATTGGTTGTCAACCCTCGAGCAAGAATGAGCAAATTTATGTCAGGATTATCCAACTTGCTTGTCCAAGAGCGCTGGACCACTATGCTAGTAAAGGAGATGTATATTTAAAGGCTCATGACTTATGTGGAGCAGATGGAAGATGAGAAGATAAGGAAGAAAGCAAGAGAGTATAAGAGAGCTCGTTTTGATGAGAGTGGATCATCATTTACCAAGACACCGGAGGCTAGGAGTAAGAAGGAAAGAAACTCATGTCCTACTTGTGACAAGTGCGGTAAGGTGCACCTAAGAGTGTGATTGGTGGGTCAAGAAGGTTGCTTTGAGTGTGGTGAGTTAGGGCACAAGAGAAGGGATTGCCCGGTGGCCTCTACGAAGGGAACAGAAAGAGCTCGTAACACTATGCTCGATATGTATGTGTTTCCTTATATATGATGATGGTTAGTACTAAGTGGTTTCATAAGTGGTGGTGCTATGGTTGATGTATTGGTAAGTGGTTGTGTTGGCATATTGGTAAGAATGGTAGTTCATGTTCATTCTCATACACCATTTATCTAGTCTTGACATGTTACTTATTATGCATGCATGCTCATGAAGAGAGTTGATTGAAGTTTCATGTGTAGTTATGAAAATGTGTTACTCATGCTTTTAAAATGATTTCCATGATAGAGACTTTGAAAGTTTCATGAAAACAATGTTTAATTTGCATTATTATTTTAGTAAGGAGTTTATAGATGTTCCATTCTATTTATGCTATCTCTATTCACATTTGAGGATGAATGTTCCCAAGGGAGAGATATTAAAACACCCCTTAACATAGCTCAGAAAGACCCTATGGTGCATTTTTTAATATCTCAAAATCCGTGCAGAATTTCGCAAATTTGACTTCATATTCTTGTTTAGAGGGAAAATTGTATGGGGAAATGGTTACCTACAAGGTATATTTTACCTGTGCCAAAAAATTATTTTCTCGTGAAATTTCGCAAACCAGTGGCTGTCCGCGTCAAGGCCGCAACGCGAACTGGACGCGCCTTCGGTCAAAAATTCTCTTTTTCACTCAAGGACAATTGGGTAATCACCTAATGTCTATATATATGTGAAACCCTCATCCTTAGCTGTTTTTCAACTCCAAAACTTACAAAAACCCTCTCAAGAACATCAACAATACCCCATAGAAAATATTATGAATTTTTGAACGATTTTCATAACAATCAAATTGGGGTTTTGCAACTATGTTGGTGGGTTGTTTTGAATGATTCTTAAATGACTTTATTTTTACTATTCTCATGTTTTATACTTTGAATTGCATGATTTAAAGCTTAAATACATATATCCACCATATTTTGACTAAGTTATGTGGTAAAATTTTTATGTGATGAAGGCTTTATGGTAGGACATGTGATTTATGAATGTTGTTAATATAGAAAGAAAATTAAGTATGCTATGAGTTCATGAGAATGTTATAAATGTTATGACTGATATGAAACCCTTTATTTGATATTATGATATGATGGTTTGATGAGCTAGTTTATGATATTCAAAGCTATAAATATTGTGATACCATGAGATACTATGAAGTTGAGGATTGTATGAGATGGATTTTATGTTTTCATGTCTATGCTTTGAAAGATGATTTGTACGATTGTGATGGGGTATTAAGAATGATTTAAATTAATGATATTCACTATATATCTTGAGGCATGATGTCTAAATAATGAGAAATGAGGACTTATGAGACATTCTATGTTTATTATTGACTTATGAAATGATGACACATTAGTAGAGGGATATGAATTGATGACACATTAGTAGAGGGATATGAAATGATGACCCGTTAGTAGAGGGATATGAAATGACTACTCGTTAGTAGAGTGATATGATGATGGTGCTAGCTGATAACAGAGGCTTAGCTAAGATTATGATGTTATTCGATAGTAGAGGCTTAGCCAAGATATAGGAGCTATTCTTATGATGACGATTAATGTTCTATATGTTTATGAGATGGGTTAGTAGAATTCCCCTCCATTGTTTTAAAAGCTTATAGGATAGGTTGGTAGAATACCTCTGCACTAATGAATTTCATGATTCATGCCTATGATTATTCTGTGAGAGTTTACTTAGTACTGAGTGGACCTTGAGATGAATGCGGAAGCTCCCCATTAAAAAAGGCGTGAGACCGTTAGTAGAATCCCATTGTCCCATAACTACGTGAAACTATACGAATTAGGAATCACCCACAAGTAGAGGTTGATTTCTAGACCAATCGATAGTAGAGGTTACTCAATAGCAAGGCTTTAGTGGTCCCCTAATTCCTTCTATCTATTTGGGAGTGATTGTGCAGGTGATGCTGAGAAAAATCTAAGGGAAAATATTAAAGTCAGATGTATGAAACCCATTACGACTCGTAGAGGAGATTACGAGTCATAAGTAGGGGTCACATAGGGGATTACAACAACTATGAATTTTAGGGCCCGTCGGATACGAGGTAGGGTTACGACCAGTAAAGAGCACTACGACTAATGGATGGTTTTGTGAAAGGTTCCCATGTTTTATGTTTCAAGGCCTTTGCAGCTATGAGAGGCCAGTTTCGACTTGTAGTGTGGACTATGACTCGTAACGGAGGGTTTCATAGAGACTTCCAGTGATTCAGGATTTTAAGACTTCCATTTTATTAGAAGCAGCTACGACCCATAGTGAGGACTATGAGTCGTAGTCGAGGTCTCGTAGACCCTGTCGACAGATTTTAAGAAGGGCAATCTGGTCTTCTCTAGTTCCTTTTAATTAACACCCCATACGTTTTTTGCTTGTATAAAACCTTAAAAGCGAACCCTAAGGCCATTCATTCCTCATTCCACACTTGAATTTTCTTGAGAGCAAAGAGCAGAAGAGGAGGAAGCTAGTAGGGTTTTCACAATTCAAGAGCAAGAGTTGGTTGAGGATCGATTATTCTTCAATTTTCAGGTATGTAAGGCTTACCAAAATATGGTTTCCTTTCTCTACATGCCCTTTCCATTAACTTGAGTCAAGATTTAAAAAGAGATTTTTGAGGAATTTCTCCTATTTTGGTACTATATCCTTGTATTTATCATGAGGTCTCATTTTATTACTTGAGAAAATTGCTATATGACAGACCCTATCCCTTATGTTATACTATTTGACGCAATCAATAGTGATGGAAAGTGATGAAAGTCCCAAGTCCCTAAATGTCCCCATAGCATGAGTGAGTATTGACATGAGATTTGCACACGTATTTTATGCTTGGCTACATAAGTCCTACATTGCATGATGAGATGATGATGAGTTGAGCATATTTTAGTCTTGGGAGGAGTATCAAGCATCGAGGGGGTAACGAGTATATTTCTACTTTAACCCACAGAACTACAGCAAGTCTGGCAACTCTTGTCCTGCAAGTGGACACTTATTTTAGATCGAAGAGAGAGTTAATCGCCCTTTTCACTGGCAAGTTAAGGGCAGGCGTGACAACGATGCTGATTCATTGTGTATCACCTAATTAAAGGTGGTGGGATGAGGATGTTGGTTAAGAGAAAGTCCCAAGAAAAACCTTGATTGAGCATAATGTTTTCAAACCGAGTTTATAACTACTGAGCCTATTTTACTGAGATTACTTTTAAAAAGCATGATTTTACTATGAAACTTGCATAATCGTTTGAGCATGAGTTATTGAGTCGAGATGAGTGAGTGGAGCTTTACTATTCTTGAGCTATTTTATGAACCAGTATATTCTATTTACTGACATCTATTTTGGGCCTACATCATTTTATGATACAGATACAACAGATAGAGGATCTCAGTACGCGCACCATTGAGACCCATATTCGTAAATTCCCAGAGTTGGTGAGCCCTCCTTGTTCTCCGGAGGAGCCTTTGTTTATGAGCTTGATTTAGTTTATCTTGTCTTTCTTTGATTAAGGTGTTCATGGCCTGTAATGACACCATCTTGTTGAGTGTGATGTGATGATGTGGCCAAGTGGTTCACTCAGGGTCTAGCAATAGTCTCTAAGTGTCGGCCACGCCAAGGGTACCCTCCTGAGTCGTGACATCTCAATAACAAGGCTTTAGTGATCCTCTTTGGCATCTTAGGAGGTCGCCTTGACAAGTGACTTCCCCCTTTCTTATGGTGTAGAGGAAACATCAGGACTCCATGGCTTCACTCACATGGTTTATGTTTGTTAAAAGTTGCTCTCACAAATGTTCAAGTTCTCCTTATGTTCCCAAAAAGTCCCCTTATGATAGATTAAATGGTTCCTTTGTGTTATGTCCAAAGGTGATTTAAAGTTCCTATGATTCATTGTTTCACAAGTTCAAATGGTATTTCCCCTAATGGCACATGATGATGTCTACAAGTGTGTAAGGTGGTCTCTGTTATGATTACTGATGTTCCTTGCATAATAAAATAGTCTTTTATGTTTAGTGATGTATTGTTCACCCAAAAATGTTAATACTTCAATTATGTATAACATCGTGTATTTCTCACTTTAAGTTTATGTGACCTATCATGCATTCAAGTAAGGTAAGTTCTTTATTTCTCATGTGCATTATTCCATGTTCTATGGCGAGAGTGAAATGTCTAAATGGTCACTCATATGTATATTTCAAGTTTATATAATTTGCTTATTCTCGATTATCTTCATCTATGCATCCTACTATGTTCTTTCTAAAGTTATCCTTTATGTTTAAATAATATTAGCTTGATTATCGACTTTGTCATCATATCCTACTATGTTCTTTCTAAAGTTGTCCTCTATGTTTAAATAATATTAGCTTGATTATGGCTTACTAATGCCTTTGTAAATGTATCATTTTTTATCACAAGACTTAGTATGAATCATTTCATTATTTATTCCCATGTCATGCATTGCATACCTACATACCAGTACATTTCAAGTACTGACGTATACTTCTATGCCTGCATGATTTAAATATGCAGGGACCGATGCTCATCGATATCCTTCACGTGGTTAGCTTTGGATCATTGAAAGAAGAGAGTTGGTGAGTCCACTAGTTCGGGGACAATATCCGGTTCCTATCTTACTTATGTTGAGACTTTATTCCACATTACTTTCTAGTTTGAGGATGAGCCTTGAACATGTCTTGGCCCCCGTCCTATTTATGCTTAGAGGTGTTGTTGGATACTACGCTATGCACCTATAATTTGATGTTGAGATTTTATAGAGACTTATCCCTTTGACCCTATCCCTTATGTGATGCTATTTGATACTATTGATTATGGTGGAATGTGATGAAAGTCCCAATTCCCTAAATGTCCCCATAGCATGAGTCATACTTACCCGCCCCTTAGACTTATTTGCTATGTGGTTCATGTTGATCCTCTTCCCTATAATACCCCATATCGTGAGTCTAAAGCCCCGCTTCCCTAAGAAATTATTTGTTATGTGCTTATTTATCTTTTATTATTTTGGCGGAACCAAGGATTGGCAAACGATATGCTAAGAGGCTTGTTTAGGTTACCTTCGAGCTTTTCATTCGTCATGTCACGTCTAGGCCCTAGGCTTGGGTCGTGACAACGTGGTTGGGCTGTTGTATCTTGAGGGGACAAGTCAAGAGTATTATTACTAGATTGATATAGAATATGTTGTAGTAGGCTTGAATCTCCATAAAGAGAGCGGACATATCTGTGCCTCAGCCTGAATGATCTTTTATTCATTTTATTTTTCAACTATAATTTATTCTAATTTGTGATATATTATACCAATATTCATTATGACACACAATGGAGGTTGAGTTCATAGCCTTAGACAAGGCTGGTGAAGAAGCTGAATGGCTTCAGAATTTCTTAAAAGATATTCCATTTTGGCCCAAACCAATGGCTCTTATATGCATACATTGTGATAGTCAAGTGGCTGTAGGAAGAGCTGGGAGCGTTATGTATAACAGTAAGTCTCATCACATATCACGAAGACATAATACTAGTAAACAACTACTCTCTAGTGGAATTATCATAATTGACTATCTAAAGTCAAAGGATAATGTGCCGGATCTTCAAAGAGAATTGGACTATGGCTGAGGACAAATCATCATTGCGATAATTCTACCTAGAAGACTAGAGATCCTAAGATCTAGGTTCAAGGAGATCAAACAAAGTCATAGATGACGGTTCAACATTGTCAACATTATTATAAGGTCCATTCTCATGATGAGACAATGTTCAGTAACAAGGATAAGGTATTATAACCTTTTAATGGTTTCTAAGTTTGATATAGGGTATATCAAATAGTGTATGTATGAGATAACACATTGAGAAATCACCTATGTAAGTGTGCAGTGTAAGACGCTTCAAGGAGAATCCGGTAAGGCAAGTTCTCTATGCACTTATGAACCAAGAAGTGTTCATGGCTGAAAATGAACAAAACAATGAGAACCAAAACTAGTTAAAGGGTTAGTTGTGTGACTTATGTTGTCTAGGTGTACGACAAAGATCGACGGTTCACAGATATCACATGTACCGATTGACGGAGTATATTCGACATATGTTCACTATGGAAAGTTCAAAGGGAAACCTACTTATCCAGATGCAATTAATCTTTAGTTATGGATCACACATGTTTTTCATACATATGTTTCAAACAAAGGTCATTCCCCATTCATGTGAGGAATTGTTGGGTTTTTAAAGGTGTGAATGAAAATGAAGGGTTGTGACTTTTCTAAAGGGTCATAACTTTTCCTAAGAGTGGTGACCTTTCTAAAAGATTATGTATTTTCCAAAAGGATGTGACCTTTCTAGTAAGGCACAATAAGCACCCTTTGTTGGCTATAAATAGAGAGGTCTTCTCTCATTTTTGGAGATAACATTTCCTTCATCTACATACATTTCTTTCAAATAAAAATAGAGTTTTAGTGTGATTTCATTGCTGCTTTTTGAGTTTGTTGAAGTTACTAAAGTTTGAGGTACCGCTACTTCTTTAACAGGTATATCCGTTTTATCCTAAGAGATTGTTGTTGCTTTTTGAGTTCGCTAAAGTTATTAAAGTTTGAGGTACCGCTACTTCTTTAATAGGTATATCCGTTTTATCTTGGGAGGAAATAATCCACAACCTTGGGTACAGTGAGGGGATTAAATTCCTTAAGGACACACAATGAATTTGTGGACTAGGATACTTCTTCTTTTTCATTTTTTTATTATTCTAATTTACTATTTTGAGTATAGAAGACAACAGCTATTGCTACGTGATCTAGAATGAGGCATTAAAATGCCTTGCCATAGATCTATGGTGAAGATTTGACTAGCTATCGCAACGGTTTTGTTTGTGCCAAAAGCCTATTTTGCAGTAGTGTAATCTTAGTCTGAATAGACCTCATTTTGCTTTCTATATCTTCTCTGTAGGATAGAAAATTAAATGGTCAGTAGTAATTTGACAAGTCACAAACATCCAGAAGCAGATTAAGAGTGTATTCAACTAAAAGAAAGACTCGAAGTACACATGCATATATATACCATTTTTGCACATGCGTGTTGCACGTGTACCCTATAAAAGTTATGTATGTATGAAACACAAAAGTTGCATCAACAACAATATAGAAACTCAAACATGAGGTAATAAGCAAATAATCTTCTCCTTTCCTAACAGTTTAGAGAAACTCAAATCATGGAAACAAGGATTTCTATCCTTCCGTTCAAACTCCTTTGTGTTTGATATTAGATGTTGGAACCACAACCATTTAGCCCAACTATATGATGATAGGTAAGATATGATCAATTGGTTCTTATACTTCTAAATTTTTAACAGTGAATCTTGAAAATAAATGTATATGAAACAAGATTTTTTCCAAAACACCAATGAATTAGTTGATGACAATATAAGCATGTGTAAGATTGGGCCAGAAAGTTTAAATTGTTCACACATTATAAATCCCAACACTTCAAAAAGAATGTCTCTTTTTATTTGACAACTTTTTAATACTAATTTTCCACATAGCATAACATGTTTAAGGCCATGAGATATGAACATCTTTAATTAAATGACCATTAGATTCAAAAGTCTTCTTTATTTTGTTGAATTCTGTGTTAAATCAAAATAGGATGATCAGAAAAGGGGAATTATAACTTTCATGTGGAATTGAATATAGTAAGAGTAGAAAATCTGTACATGAAGTTCATTCTAAAATTAAACGTTATACTCACATGAGTCTTCTTACAATACAAACAAACACCGGTGTGTTTCCAAGGTCTTCTTGTTCTTGTTGAATTCGCGCAGCAGAAGCCTCGAACTTTGGCATACAATACTCCAACTTAATTCGTTGTAGTGAGTTGATTTCTGCAAACTCAATGGGTAGCTCTTTCAAGTTAAAGCAAGATTTAATCATGAGGCGCTCAAGGATAGGGAAATTGTCATTTGTGGCTTTCCAGTACTTGAGATCATTGTGAACAATCTGCAAAGTTTTCAACTGAGCAAATCCCCCTTCAATTGGATGCCATTCTTCACCACAACAAGCATTTTGTTTCGGCTTCAGCACCTCGAGATTAGGCAATTCACCTATGATGTTCAAGTCTTCCCACCTTAGACAAGTGTGGATCAACTTTAACTTTTTGAGTGTAGATAGAAAAGCTTTTGCACTCTAAACTCAATGTTTCAAGTTGATGTAGATGGAAGAGATTATCAAAAAGTCTAGATTTTTGAGCACATCTATACTTCTTAATATTTTCAATAGTCCTAATTTTTTAACATTCCAAATTCCTGAAATAACCTCCTTCGTGCAACAAGTTGGATTCATGCCAGAAAGAGTATGCAAGTTAGATAAGACTAAGTACCTCTCTTAATCCAATCTCGAGGATTGGCAAATCAATATCGTATGCCTCAAGATGCCGTAATTTCATTAGTCCCCAGATTTGTTGTGGAAAGCTTAGGGAACGTTCTGATTTTATTATGAAAGTTTGCAGATTGCATAAATTCAAAATTTCTGGAGGTATGCGAAAACACCCAGACACTAAAAAGTACCTCAACCAAATGAGGTATAGTACCTCTGTAGGGAAAAAATCAAAATTTATTTGAGTCAAGTCCAAGATTCTGTGTAATTTGAAATGAAGAAACTCTGATGAGTAAAGAGTAAATCTTAAATTAAAGAAACTCAAAGGAAAAATAGTACGAGTTTGGTTCAAGAGATTATAGTCATCATTATTTGTCTTCCCCTTATCAAATGATGATATCCAAGGATAAGAAGGGCCCTACAAAGACCATCTGAATAACCAGTTTGTCGTTTAAAGGGCCACATTTCATTCTTACTAAGATAACAATGTTCTGGTGGAATAGGACTTAAGCTTTGAGCTGCAGCCCCTCACATCCCTTCAGGTAGAATGTCATTCATGACGAACACGTTTTGGCTTTGAGTTAATTCTCTCAAGCACAACTCATATATTAGATCATGAACCTTACATGATCTAATTTTTTCATCCAAACTTCTCTTGATGATAAGAACTAGACATCTGTCGACAAGCTCTTGCAAACACTTGTTAGCTTCTCCTTCCAAGTTATTTTCCAACTTCAGGAACCCCTCAGCTATCCATAATCTCGTCAATCTCTTCCCTGAAATCTCGCTGTCTTCTGGAAAAATTCCAAAATACAGAAGACAAGCTTTCAGATCACTGGTCAAGTGATTGTAACTCAACCCCAACATATCTAAACATTGTTTATCAGGATCATTCATGATTGACTTGACATCTTCAGCAACATTTGCCCAATATCTTACCATTCTTTTAGATTTGAGAAGCCTAGCAACCGTGACAATAGTTAGTGGTAACCCATGACATTTGTCTATGATTTTCTTCCATTAGTCTTAAACTTAGATGGTAATGCTTCATTTGCAAACACGATACTTTCAAAAAGGTTCCAGCTCTCATTCAGATTCATGAAACTCATCTGCACAGAAAGATTTTCTGTACCAGCAGAACAAACAACATTAGTGTTACGAGTCGTCAGCAATATTCGACTCCCATTGTTTTCACTTGGAAAACACAGTCTTAAGTCATCCTATGCTTCACTCTTCCATATGTCATCCAATATAATTAAATATCTCTTACCCTTTAAAACTCTTTTGTAGCATGTCTGCAAGCACTGCCTCATTATCCATGTAAAATTTGTCACCCTTTGTAGAACGCAAAGGCTCAACAAAATTTCTTTCACATTGTGTTATTGAAAAATAGTATCCCAGGCACGAACGTCAAAATGAGATTGGACAGATGCATCATTGTAAACTTCTTTTTCTAAAGTTGTTTTACCAATGTCCCTCATCCCGACCAGGGGTGGATCTACATTCATTCAAGGATGGTCAGATGAACACCCTTTGTCAGAAAACTTTTTTGAATATATAGGTTAAATATAGATATTTTGATATATATTAATTGTTGAACACTCTTGATACAAAAATCGCCCACTCATGTTCTAAAAGAATGAACATTCTTAACGAAAATACTGATCCCGACTATTGGGATGACTTTCAATTCATTAGATGAACCACCATATCGTGTTAGTTCTATCAACATCCTTTTCCTTTGATCATCACGTCCTGCCATACTCAGAGTATGTGTTTTTGAACTTGAATCTTGAATCAAAGGTTCCGTTGGTGCGTATTTGTCTTTGTCTTGAAACTTTGGTGACTCTTTTTGTACATTATCAAACTCCTCCGCCATGTATTTTAAGCTATCACAAAGGCTCTCACATATCGTTTCTTTCAACATTGCATCATTTTTTTTACTAAGAAGAGTTATCTTAGTTTCAGTTGAATTGTTCGTTCAACAACAGTTACAAGTTCTTTTATCTGTGCTTTCATATCTGTCATTTTTCGAGAATTGTTGTTTTTCTCAAAGTTCTTGAAAATTACTTCCAAGAAGCTCACTTTTTCATGAAAAGTAACAAATTCTTCTCTGTGGTCACCAATTAGAGATCCCATTGGCGACTCCGATGCCAAGACTAATCCCATTGTTCTCATAAGAGAAGCAACACTAGCGTAAGCCACATCGGTTGTATTCCAATTATGATATGAAAGCTTCAAGTTGCAACAGGTCAATGTTGCTGTAAATTAATAACATGATTAAAAATGTTGCAAAAGCATTCATCTTTTGATATAGGTCTTCTATATCAATGATCATAAATATATATATGACGATCCTTCTTCCTTTCATATAATTTTTTATCAAACCTGATTAATAAAGAAATATAGACTTTGTTACAAATCTATCAGGCATAAATCACAAACTGATACGTAGTCTGTGCTCAATTACGCTTCTCCAATATTTAGCCACATTAGTCATAATCTTATCCAGTGTTCTCCCACAAGCGGAGTTTAGAAAAGATACATAATATTGGTGTAATATATCACAAATATAATAAATTATGGTTGAAAATAAAATGACAAAAATAAATAAAAGATATATTCAGGCTGAGGCACGAATATCTCGCACTTTTTAAGGAGATTTAAACCCACTGCGGTATAATCTACACCAATCCAGCAGTAATACTTTTGACTTATCCCCTCCAGCGATCAACAACCCAATAAAGTCGTATAAATCAAACAATTTTGAATTAGTTGAAGAGTTGAAAGCTCCACATAAAAACATCTTCCTTCAACATATAAATACTCTCTTTTATATAGTGAATATAGTTGAAGACTAACAATATTTTCTTTGTATCAACTCTCTCTTTCATTGTTGGAGTATGGCATTTTAACATTAAATTATAATAAAGTGTATTATTTTGGATATAAATTGACAAGAATGTGGTAAATGATTCTTGGTGAAACTTATGTAACTACTAAATCACGTTCTATCTCATTATATTTTGTAACTCATGTAACCATCAAGACATAATTCCTCCATTCATTTACTTACATTAATATCCACTTTATTTCTATTTAAGAATAGAAAGAATTTCCCACCTATAAATAGTGATGTTTCTTTCTTTATGAATAGTATGGAAGAAGGATGAGAAGTGTGGATAAATATTATAATGTATAGTAAGGTTAGTTTACTGAAAGAGAGAGTCGAGACAAAGAAAAATTCTCCAAGTCTTTGATTAATTCACTACACAAAGAGAATAATTACATGTTGAAGGAAGGTGTTCTTTTGTGGAGCTTTGAACTTTCAACTAATTCGAAGTTGTTTGAGTTATATGATGTTGTTGGGCTGTTGTATGATCGAGGGGACAAGTCAAGAGTATTATTACTAGATCGATGTAGATTATGCTACAGTAGGCTTCAATCTCCTTAAAGAGAGTGGATATCTGCGCATCACCTTTCGTTGTTGTCATTTTATTAATAATTTGTGATATATTACACCAACATTCACTTTTACACACTACAATATCTTTTTCAGACTTAGCATATTTCATCTCATATCCCACACAAAGGAAGACACACCATTATTTATAGGTCAAGAACTCTTCCATGTAATTAGTTTTTTAAATTCTCAAAATCAAACTATTATAATATACATTTACCGGTTTGGTTATTATTGGTTTCAGTTTGGTTTGGTTCGATTATTCAGTTATTAACCATATACATAAATAAAAGCAACGATACAATCAAAATGAAAAAAAAAATGACAACAATCTGTTCAAAATGAAAAAATAGTTAGAATGACTGATATTATAGAACTTTCAATCACAAACTTTAACGTGAATATAGTTTTAAAATTCACCATTTTAGCCTAGAAGGAAGAGATAGTGATATTTATAGTCTCACTAAGAATTGTCATAGACATTTATATACATAATGTCAATAAGACAAATGTTCTCATCTTGAGCATTTATGCTTTCATAAGTAGATTAAAAAATAAAATTTGATAAAAACACATATAAGTTCTTCAATTTTTTTTATTTATAAATAATGCATTGTTTATGTATAATTTTAAAATATATGAATATAATTTGTCATTTGGTTTGGTCATTTCTTTGATTTTTCAAACAAATCCAAATCCAAACACAAACTAAATAATATCAATTTTAAAAAAAAAACTAAAATCAAACCAAACTAAACCAAACCCAAATAAGACCAGTTTATTTGATCGATTTAGTTTGAACTTTCGATTTGGATCGATTTTTTTCCAAATCGTGAGCACCCCTACCTACAAGTTACATCCTAACTTTTGTTTAATCTTAACCCAGATAAGATGAAAGAAATTAAATAAGTTCTACTCTGAAACATAAGCCATCAACCTATGGATTTTCAAAAATTCAAATCTATCATAAAATTAGATTTATATGTTCAATTTTTGTCACTTTGATATGGATATGGTATCCTTCTCGATGGTCAGACAGTAAGGCAAAGAAAGAAAAGTAAACAATTATGATGTGCAAGACCGATCAACTAACCTTTTAGGGGCAGATAATTAAGGGAAAAAGATTTTATTGTGTCGTAGCTCTATAATTCGGATGTTGTTAACAAGCAACTGCAAATGGAGCAAAAAATACAATAAACATAAATATGAATAACAATAATCAATAAATGGATGAAGCAAGAAAGATTAATATACTAACCAAGAAAAAAAAACTTGATAAGACAAAGAAAAATGACATACCAATAAAGGGTTGCAATGGTATAGGTAATCAGAGTTATCAAGTAAATTCTACGTATAGAAGGAAAGAAAGAGATCTTTTACTCTCTCACGATTTCAATAGAAGAGAATGACCCTCTTAGAAGGACTAATTATTTTTTTTTATAAAGGAACAGAAACCATTTCTCCCACCTAAATTAGGGAATATAATATAGGTCTACAATCATGTTAAACCTTATTGATATTTTTTAAATAAATAAAATTCTTTCCCACTTGCATCTAATCCTCGGCTCCTAATTTATTTTTATTTTTTAATTTTTTTATAGATATGTACATTTATTTTTAGAAAAATATTTTTTTCTACTTGTTTATCAAATATAACAGAAATAAAAAATTTATTTTTAAAAAAAATCTTGTGACAAATAAAAAATAATAAAAAAATAAAGATGGAGGATTAAGTGGGTAGCATAAATTTTTTTTAAAAAAATTAAAATAATATTTAGTTTAGTATTTTAAGAGGGATATGAAGCAAGAATGTTTTTAAAAAATTAACAATTTTTGTTCGGGGGGTTACGGTGAGAAGAAGTGGTAGGATGAGATAAGAAAAATATTTTATATTTTATTTATAATATTTATTTTATAATATTTAATTTTAATTAATATTATAATTTATTTATTTTTTATCAAGATGAAATATTTTGTTCATATTTAGATTGTCATGTGATTTTTTTTTTTTTTTTTTTTTTTTTTTAAAA
>BAUE01079942.1:0-18827 GCA_000787875.1 Solanum virginianum | reverse complement strand
AAATGTATTGAAAATACTATGTTGGGTGAGTGAGGAAGAGGTAATGAACTTGTAATTAATTACTTATATAATATTTTGTTTTTTTACTTTGATTTAGAAAGTTATTTTTCTCATTTTTAAATAACTTATTTTTTTAGAGAAAAAAATATTTGACTGACCAAACATAAAAAAAATTAAAACATATTTTGTTCCACATCAAATATGCCCCCGTAATATATATTATTTTTAAAATCACAAATCTCTTTTTTTTAAAAAAAAAAAAAACAAATGAAGATTTGTATGTAGTAATGTTAAGAGACTTAATACTAAAAAGTTGGTTATACTATTATCATATATTAATTATATCAAATTATCACATCAATCAAGCATAAAAATTGTTGTCTCCTAATACGGTATTAAATAAAATTCATCACCTAAATTAATTTTTTAGATATAATGACTCAGGCTTTAAAATTATCTTTAGACATGAAAATTTGAAAATATTTTCAAATAACTGTGCATAAATTACCTTTTAAAACATTTTCAATACATTTTAATATTTTTCTATTACAAAGTTTATTTTAAATAGTATTTTGATGAGAATATAAAATTGAAATAAATATTTTATCCCACTTAAAAAAAAACATAAATGAGTACCCTAAAAAAACTAAAAAGAAGAAGCTATGGTTTGGACAGTCATGGGGTCCACCATGCGGGAGATTACATCCGTATGTACACAATTGATATTTTAAGAAAGTTATTTGGTTTTTTGGTCATTAAGAGGTTTATGACCATGTTTTTTAAAGGTACAAGAGAATAAGACAATGCAAAGAATTTTTTAAATTGACCAAAATACCCTTGGTCGTCCCATTATTCACTCTTCTTAATAATAATAATAATAATAATAATAATAATAATAACAACAACAACAACAACAACAACAATAATAATAATAATAATAATAATAATAATAATAATATGTATATATATTGATTATGAGGTAGTGGTAAGGTCTGCGTACATTCTGTCCTTCTCAGACCCCACTTGTGGGATTGCACTAGGTACGTTGTTGTTGTTGTATATATATATATATATTGATTGCAACAATTTTATCATCACTATTAGCAATGAAATAATAAAATAAAATGTTTGTCACCAAATATTCACAAAAGAATTAAAAAAAACAAGCATATATTGTTATCATCAACTGTACCAATATTATTATCAGCCAAAAAATAAACATTGCCACCAATCATTCACCAACAAAATTAATAGGACATATAATAGTTTCAACAATTTCACAAAACTATTACCAATCAAATAAAAAAATCAAAGTTTGCCACCAAATGTTCAAAAAAAAAACATATATATCATTTTCAAGCATTATAGCAACTCTATTATCACTTAAAATGTCACGACCCAATCCTAGGGCCTAGAAGTGACACGGCAAACGGAGAACCCGAAGGGACCCCAAACAAACCTCTTAGCATGTCATTACACATCCTTGGTCGCGGGAGCAAGTAAACAACAACAAGAGACTATAAAATAAGGATAAAGGGGCTAAGGGAGTCTTTCATAGCTTAAAAACATACAAGAGTCGAGAGAGCTAAAGCTCAAAGCATCATTACATAACTTGTCTAACAACACCTTTAGACTTAGAGTTTAACGGGGCCCAAGACAACTTTCCCGGCTCACCCTCATAGTCAAAAAGCATACATCAAAGGATAGAAAATCTTTTCATAACATAAGATCAAAGACATCGTCCCCAGAGTTGAGGACTCACCAAACTTTACTTTGAAGATATTACAAGCGACGTGGAGGAGGAGGAAGATTAAGTGGAGCTTCGGTTCCTACATGGTAACATCATGTAGGCATAGAGTATGCGTTAGTAATATACTAAGTATGTAGGATGCCATGCAACAATAAATAGACAACATAATCGAAATGCATAATTAGGCAATAGATGAGCATATAGCAATATGACATGCATTAATGATGCTTCAAGTAAACATGCTTATATAGAACATATTACATGTGTAGTAAGAGACCATCATTATAGAATCCAAGGCCCACCACGCCCTTGGAAAGGCGATTGAGGCATCAACCCCTCAATTTGTTGATGGTTGTCACACCCTACCATCCATGGTGATTGAGGTATCAACCCCTCAATTGGTTGATGATTGTCAAACCCTACCATCCATTGTGATTGAGGTATAGCATCCCCTCAATAAGGTATGGTCAACTTGCAACACTATAGATACCTTTCATGAAATCAACACATACATACATTCCTTTCATCATGATAAAGTCATTCAAATCATAAGTCATGTAATAGATCATCAATAACCCAAGAACCCTAAACCAGACATTTTATCAAACACTTGGCGTGTGTGTAATGCTAGTTTGAAATCATACAATTCAAGAGTGAAATCATGTTAGAAAATTAATGTAAATCAACCCACCAACATTTGGTAACACCCTCTTGCAAGATACATTAAAATCCTTCATCAAATCTCATCAAAGAACATAGATTCATAGCTCAAAACATACTTAAATAGTCACATTTCATGAAAACCCCAACATAGTTTATAATCAAATTCATAGTAAGAACACCCAAAAGTAAATCAACTTGAAAACATGTAATTTGTATAAAGAGGATGGTGCATGGGTAAAAGGACCCAATGGTTGAAATTCATAGTAAGAATACCCATAAGTAAATCAACTTGAAAACATGTAATTTGTGTAAAAAGGAGGGTTGGGCACCATGGGTAAAAGGACCCAGTAGTTGAAATCCACATACCTCAACTTTGGAGATTTTCTTTATGAAGATTTGAATGCAAATTTGAAGCTTGAATGAAATTCTTGGGAGATCCGGAATGAGATTGGGACACTTGAATTTGGGTGAAATATTTGTCTAAGTGTTAGAGAGGATTTTGGGGAATGTCTTGGAAGATATGAGGTTGAAAAATGACTAAGTATAGGTGTTTTTACGCATAGGAAGACTTAGGCCCAAGACTCCAAAGCCTTGGACCGAGATTAGAAAATTGGCAACAAAATGAACTACTCTGCAATGGCTCTGTGTCTCGGCAGAATGTGCACCCCCACTAATTTGCACACAGTTGGAAAAAATCAAATTTTGCTACGGTTGCTCTAAAATCAGGGTTATACTCATTTTCCACTCAATTTTCCCCCTGAACAAGAATATGGAGTTAGATTATTGATATCACGCATGAATTTTGAGATATGAGGAAATTACAATTATGGACATTTTCGAGGCATATTTTTGGACACTTTTTTTGGGTCGTTTCAATATCTCCTTCTTGGGAACATTTGTCCCCGAATGTCAAAGATGCGTATATAAGAGAAGTAAGCAAGATAATTTTAGCCCACACAAGAATGCAACAATGCACTTAAACATCATTTCAAAAATCTGAACACAAGTGTCAAAATCACTATGAACTTGTCAATATAAACATGAATGTGTGCAAATGACATGAGGGTTGAAAATTAAGACTTGAAATCATTTATGAGGACTTAGATTAGTATCCTAGGCTTGAGTAGAATGGAAGAGATAGAGATATCACTTTTTCATGTCTGCCTCGGCTTTCCATGTAGCACTTTCAACTTGTTGATTCCTTTAAAGGACCTTGACGGAAGCTACATTCTTGTTCTTCAACCTCTTCGCTTGTCTATCAAAAATTTCTACCGGAACCTCTTCATAAGTTAAATTGTCTCCAACCACTCCCACGACATCAAATGGTACAATGGCTTTTTGGTCACTCACACACTTCCTTAACATAGATACATGGAAGACCGGATGAACCATATCCATTCCACTAGGCAACTCCAACTCATAGGCCACCTTATCAGTCCGCATCAACACCCTATAAGGACCCATAATCTTAGACTCAATTCACCCTTTTTACCAAAAGGAACCACACCCTTCAGGTGTACTATCTTCAAATAGACCCAATCTTCAACCTTAAATACAAGATCCCTTCTCCTCATATCGGTATAGGACTTTTGTCTACTTTGAGCTATTTTCAACCTCTCTCTTATCAACCTCTCTTTCTCTAAGGCCCCCCATAACCATGTACGGACCCAATAAAGCCATCTCTTCCTACATCAAACCACCCAACCGGTGAACTACAATGTCTACCATAAAGAGCCTCATCTAAAATCAACCTCCTAAAGTTATCAACATTAGGTACACACAATCTACATTGGTACCTAAGGGCACTATCTCCCCCTTGGGAGAAAACCTCTACCTTATCATCTCTCACCAATGAAGATTTAGAACCAGCAGCCACCACTAAACCACCATTGTCAACCTCATCCATCCTAACCCCCAATCTAGCCAACCGGTGAACCTCTCCAGCCACGTCCTCACTACTAACATGAGCTAGGCTACCCATAGACACCCTACTCAAAGCCTTGGATTGAGATTAGAAAACTGGCAATAAAATGAACTACTCCGCGATGGCTCTGCATTGCGGAGGGAATGCGCACCCCCACAGTTTTTCGTAAACTTGAAAAAATCAAATTTTGCTACGGTTGCTCTAAAATGGGGATTATACCCATCTCCCTCCTAATTTTACCCCCTGAACAAGAATATGAAGTCGTATTTTCGATATCACACATGGATTTTGAGATATGAGGAAATTATGATTATGGACATTTTCGAGGCACATTTTCAAGCACTTTCTTTTGGGGTTGTTTCATAAAAAACCAACATTGCCATAAAAAAATAACAATATATATATATATATATATATATATATATTCAAAATCTTTACGAACACTATTATCAATCAAAATATGATAATCAAAGTTTGCCACGAAATATTCCAAAAATATATATATAACAACATGTATGTTGTTATCAACAACTATACCAACATTATTACCAGTCAAAAACCCTATATTGCTATCAACAAATCAACCAAAGTACTTGTCATGAGCCAAGTCTAGGGGCTAGAAGTGACGCAGTGAATGGGAAGCCCGAAGACAACCCAAACAAGCCTCTTAGCATATCGAGTACACATCCTTGGATGCGAAAGAAAATTAAACAAACATAAGAGTCAAATAAATGAAAAGGGAAAAAGGACTAAGGGGAACCATTCATAACAATAATGGCATAAGAAAAGTCAAGTTCCAAAATCATAGACAAACCATGACATAATATCCAACGACACCTCTACATAGAATGGAGAAGGGGCCAAGACACTTCCTGGGCTCACCCTCATTTAAAAAGTATTCAACATAAGAGCAAGTCTCTATAAAACATGAGCGAGAATAGATATCGCCCTCGGAATTGAGGACTCACCAATTAGATTTCTTCACAAGAACCAAACTAGCCACGTAGAAGAAGAGGATAATCAAATGAAGCTCCAGTCCCTACATGGTGATATCATGTAGGCATAAAGTATGCATTAGTACGTTTGAAAGTACTAAGTATGTGAGATGCAATACAATAAGAATCATAAATCATAATAATAAGATGCTTAATCATAATCAATGAACATAAGCTCAATATGTCATGCGTAATCAATAGTAGGATGGAACATGCTTGAGAATATCATGCTTGCATAACTTGTTTAACACAATAAAGTGATATGATTAGATCATCCAAATACCTTGTACTAGAGGGTGAGGGATGTAGCATAGGTCATAACCCTTTCTAGTAGGCAATGGGTAGTACACAAGGGTGGAGAAAGAGCATAGGTCATAACTCCAACATGTAAGTATAAGATAATAGATAATATTGAATCGCACATGAGGGTAAGGCATACCACATAGTTCATAACCCTTACATATGAGTATAAGATAGTAAGTAGTATTGATTTGTACATGAGGGTGAGGCATTTAACATAGTTCATAATCCCTTCATATAGAAATTAGCCTTCTACTAGAGGGTAATGCACATAGCATAACTCATAACCCCATCTAGTAGGCCTTACAATTCATATGAGCATAAACTTAGCATAAGAACCGAATAACTCATCAACAATCGAGACTCACAAAATCATGCAATAGACCATAAAAAATTAGTGAATTCTTGACTTGACATTTTATCAAACACTTGGTGGGTTCATGATACTAGTTCAAAATCATTCAATTCGGGAGTGAAATAAGATGAGAAGACTTAATGCAAATCAATCCACTTGTATGTAGTAAAATCCTTGTCATGACCCAAGCCTAGGGCCTAGACATGACCAGCGAATGGAGAACCCGAATGAACCCCAAACAAGCCTCATAACATATCATTACACATCCTTGATTGTGGAAGCAATATAAAACATCATAAGAAACATGAACAAGGGGAAATGAGACTAAGGGAGAAAGAGAGAGTTTAATACTTAAATAACATGGATGAGTCAAAGGTCAAACGTAATACATAACTTGTCTAACAACACCTCTAAACATAGATACTTAGCGGGGTCCACGACAAAGCAACCGGGCTCACCCTCATAGTCAAAATAGCAATAAAGAAGAAGGAATCAATACATAACATAAGAAACATAGACCAACATTTTTGGAAAGGAGGACTCACCAATAAGGCTAACTTGAAGAATCCATCTAGCCACAAGAAGAATCAACAGGAGCTCTGGTTCCTACATGGTAACATCATGTAGGCATAGAGTATGCGTTAGTACATTTGAATGTATTGAGTATATGGGATGCAATGCAACAATAGATAGGCTTCATAATCAAAATGCATACAATAGACAATAGTCATAGTATAGTAAAATGACATGTATATTAAATGTATAAGTTAAACATGCTTAAGTAACTCATGCTTATATAGGATATCATATGTGTAGAATAGACCAACTAGATTTCCAAAGTATAAATCCCTTGGTCGATTGATGATGATCTCTCCCCTATCACCCTGGTGGTATGGTATGAACCCCTCACATGGTTGATGAAAATTGCACCTTTTCACCTTGGTGGGGAAGTACAAATCCCTCACATGGTTTAATGAGTACAAACCCCCACCTTGGTTGATAATGACTCACCCCATCACCCTAGTGGTATGGAACAAACCCCTCACATGGTTGATTATGGTCTAATACAATACTTTATATAAGATTTATCATATACATAAGCTCTTTTCATCATTATATAGTCAAATATATCATATCTCATGCTTTGGACCTTCATTTCCTAAAGAAACCATAACCGGACATTTTATCAAACACCTTGGGGGGTGTAGTGAGTATAAAAGACCATGCAATTTGGAGATGAAATCATGCAAGAAAATCTATAGTAAAACCATCAATCAATACCTTGCAACACCCCCAAGGTATTCACATCAAAACCCCTCATCAAATCCAATATTAGATCCAAGATTTAGAGCTCAAAACATACTAAAATAACTATACTTTCATGAACTTAAATCACTGTGCAGTAAATTTCTCAATATACAAGACCCACATGTAGAATAACTTTAAATGCGATATTAGTAAAAAAGAGGCTAAAATCACTATGTAGTAAATTTCTCAATATACAAGACCCACATGTAAAATCAACTTTAAGTCATGCAATATTAGTAAAAAGGAGGCTTAGGCACCATGAATGAAATGACCCAATGGTTCAACACAATATACCTTGGCTTTGGAGAACCCTTGAAGAAGATTGGGAATGGATACTTGAAGCTTGAATGAGATCCTTGATGAAATACTTAAGATTGATCTTGAGTTTGGGACTTTAATTTAGGGTGAAATATGAGTCTAAGTGTTTGAATGAGTATTAGGGAATGTTTAGGATGATATGAGGGTGAAATAAGGCTACGTATAGGTAAAAACATATATGGAAACCCTTGGGCCCATGACTTGACAGTTTTGGACCGAAATAACAAAACAAGACCAAAATAACACTAGTCCGCATCGCCTCTGCGACGCGGATACTCACTGAAAATTTGCATTTCTGCACAAACAAGTTCTATGATAACGGGCGTAAATGCTTCATCCAAACTCCAAATGAGGTGAAACCAAGAGTGTTGGAATGCTAATGCAAAGTGCTTTAATTGGATAGGTCATGGGCTACCCACTCCTTTGTGTGCTAAGAGATATTCCCCTTCAAAGTTGACCCTCCAAAATTGAATTTTTGCAATTTTTATATTTTGATACGGTTGCTTTAAAATAGGGATTAGACCCTTTTCCCCCTAATTTGGACCCCCCGAACAAGAATATGAAGTTGGATTTTTAAATTAATGAACAGATTTTTAGATATATGAAAATTAAAATTTTAGGCATCCCGAGGCACATTTTCGGGTACTTTTTGGGGTCGTTACAATATCTCCCCCTTGGGAACATTCGTCCCCAAATGTAAAAGGGATGTACAAGACAAAAGTAATCATCAACAAATCAACCCCAAAAAGAATGCAACATTACATTAAAAACACCATTTTCAAGATCTCAACATAAGTGTAAAATCGTCATAAACTTGCCAACTTAAACATAAATGCACATGAATGACATAGGGGCTGAAACATAGGACTTGGAATCATGGAAAGGACTTGGCATGTCATCATAAACTTGAATAGAGTGAAAGAGATATGGTTATCGCTTCTCCATGTTTGTACCAACTCTCTAAGAAACACATACTAATAGACAACTCTTCCAAAGGGCCATAACGAACACCACATCGTCATCAATCAACTTTTCCACCCTTCCATCCAATACCTCCTCCGGGACCTTCTCCTAAGTCAAATTATCCTCCACATCACTCACAATCTCAAAGAGTTCTATAGCACTAGTCACCAACACATCCCATCAACCTAGAAGCACGAAGGACAGGACAAACCAAACCCCTTTCCATAGGTAATCCCTAAACTTATGTAACCTTACCAACTTCTCTCTTCATCTTATAAGGACTCACAACCATAATTCCTTTGTCAACCTTAACCACACCTATCCTACTTATTGCCACGAACTACCATCTCCCCCTTGGGAGAGTACCTCCACTCTACCATCTTTCCACCCAAAACTTTCAACTCTAATAACACAGAATCAAGGCCTTGCTTAATCTAGACCTCTTAGCCAAAGAAGATTTGGAACCACCATGAATGCTACACCACCATGCTCAACTTCCCTCAACCTAACTTCCAACCTAACCCACTGGTGGACCCTACTAGTCTCCTTCTTGCCACTATTATCCACATATGCTAAGCTACCCATAGGCACCCTTCCGCAACATTAGCCTTACCGGGGAAAAGTAATGCACACTCATACCATATTCCTTAAGGGGCTCTAACCACCTTCTTACTACCCATAATGCCCACTTATCATATTTAGCAAACAACCTCTCATCCTCCAAGACTTGCAACACTACCCCCAAATAATTCACAAGCTCTAAACAAATCAATACCTCACCCCTAGAGACCACCACAAACATATCAAGGTAGGGTTGTAAGACCCTATTCATGAAACTCATAAACATAACCAATGCATAAGACACCAACCAACTTAACCAATACTTAAAATGCTCACTCCTAGTCCGTAAATGACACTTAGGGATATCACCTACCCTCATCCTCACTTGGGACAAAACCCGAACCAAAGATCCTTCTTAGAGAAGTGACTAAATCATTGTAGTTGACTAAATAAATTGACCATCCTTACCCATCAAGCTGCATTCAACCAAAACTACAAGACAAGGCTCTATGCAAAAAGAACATGGGGCAACCCTTATTGACCCCTCCTCAATCCATCGGTGCTAAGTCGTTATCCCACAAGAATACGTATAATATACCATAAAATCATATACATATTCATATCATAAAAGGTCCATGAACCTTTTATCAAAATCATACCATAAAACGAAATTAGGCTTATCCATAACATAATTTTTCAAAATAATTCATGTACATGAATGCATATGCTATGAACAATGAGAAAACAACATGGGTAATTAAGACTCCATTTAAAAATCAACATTTATAATATGAACTTGAAGTGAAAATATAATTAATTCCATATTTAAATCCATAGTGCAATCTCTCATGCATAAATAATTCAAAAAAGGAACATGCATACTTATAACTTCATAAATCCAAAGTAAATCCTCATATAACGGCTTAAATAACATTAAAATCATCAAATAAACACTATCCATGCATCAATAAAATTTTTTAGGAATCATAATATTCAAATCCCAAATTAAAATAAGTAAAATCCATGTAGGTTTTGTTGAAAATAATTTTGGGTCTCCTTTATTGGAAGGGATCAAGGATCAACTGACATACATATGAATCATACTAGCACCAATGAATAACACAAAAAATAGCAACTTTCGGACCTATCAAATCACCCTAATCAAATCTTCGGTCACAACATGGCCTTACTTAGGGTTCACTAGGTCATTGGAGCAACAATAGAAGAGAATCTACTCACAATCTCCGGTAATAGCCCACTAAACCCAAGAGGCTCCTAATATCTGATGAAGTCAAAGGTCTAGGCTAATCTCTAATCACCTTTGTCTTACTAAGGTCCACCTTAACACCATCACTCGGCACTACACACCCTAGGAAAGCAACCTCTTACCACCAAAATCTCCATCTCTCCTACTTAGCTCCCAACCTTCTTCCTTGAACTTGTAGTACTATCCTCAAATGATTCATATTCACTACCTCCTTAGAGAATGAACCACATTATCATTACCAAAACCACCATAAAGCTATTAGAGTAGGGACTAAAGATATTACTCATGAGACTTGTAGGCATAACAGGTGTACTAGTCAAACCCAAGGGCACTATCCCAAAATTTAAAATATAGGAAAGGACATTCAAAGCCTCATTTACCACCACCAATAATTCTATGGACAAAACAACTTAGGTTCAACACCTCTATTTCTCACAAGACGACAAATGCAACCCCATAAAACCCAATTGTACCTTAAGACGTGAAATAGACCTACCTCCCTTGCTATCGCTTAACAAACTCCCACTCAAAAATGGGCTTATTAGGCATTTGGGATCTAAATCTACGGTCCTACTATTCATGAAAGCACAATATACATACAACCATTTCATACTTAAGACAACATCAAAATCCACCACATCAACTCCACAAGTCACAAGGCAAGACCTAATGCAATAAAAACTCGGCACAACACCTATGAACCTTTAAAAACAATATATCCAAAAAAAAGGATAGACACCAAAGATCCACATGACATCTTGGGCACACAAGAAGCCCCACTAGCAACCAAAAGAATAGAGAAGAGATAGTGAAACTCGGATCCATCAAAATCAAAACCTTCTAATTACCTTTATTCGACTTCCTTCTTGAAGGGGCATGATCAACTAAAAGTGCAAAGAACATTCATTAGAGGGGAAAGCCCTATCACACTTCTAAAGTACAACATAGACCATGAAGAACGGAAACATTTCCTAAAATGTCCCATAGCCTCCTAGTCACTTTTAAAGCACGACATAGAACACGAAGAGGGGAAACATTTTCTAAAATGTGTCATAGCCTCCTATGTATAGTTATGGTGCATAACATAATCATGAATATAACTATAATCAACGTGGTGTGTCCGACGTCGAAGACCTATTAACCTAGTGCTCTGATAAAATCTTTTTCACGACCCAAGCCTAGGGCCTAGACGTGACCGACGAATGGGGAACTCGAAGAAACCCCAAATAAGCCTCATAGCATATCATTACACATCCTTGATTGTGGAACCAATATAAGACATCATAAGGGGAAATGGGACTATCGAAGAAAGAGAGAGTTGAATACTTAAATAACATAGATGAGTCAAAGCTCAAACATAATACATAACTTATCCAATAACACCTCTAAATATAGATACTTAGCGGGGGCCAAGACAAAGAAACCAAGCTCACCCTCATTGTCCAAATAGCAATAAACAAGAAGGAATCAATACAAACATAAGAAACATAGACCAATATCCCAGGAAAGTTGGACTCACCAATCTCACCCTCATAGTTAATACATGCACAAAAGAAAGATAGTCCTAGAACATAGTATAAGAGAATAGTCATTGTCCCTGGAATGGAGGACTCACTAAAGGCTAACTTGAACAATCTATCTAGCCACAAGAAGAATCAATAGGAGCTCCAATTCCTACATGGCAACATCATGTAGGCATAGAGTATGTGTTAGTACGTTTGAATATACTAAGTATGTTGGATGCAATGCAATAATAGATAGGCTTCATAATCAAAATGCATACAATAGACAATATGCATAGTATAGTAAAATGACATGTATGTATGTTAGGCTACCTAGAACACCAATCGCAACATTAGCCTTATCGATAGACAATAAGCATAGTATAGTAAAATGACATGTATGTTAAATGCATAAGTAAAACATGCTTAAGTAACTTATGCTCATATAGGATATCATATGTGTAGAATAGACCAACTGGATTTCCAATGTATAAACCCTTAGGTTGGTTGATGATGATCTCACCCCATCACCTTGGTGGTGTAGTATGAACCCCTCACATGGTTGATGATAATTACACCTTATCACCCTGGTGGCAAAGTACAAACCCCTCACATGGTTTGATAAATACAAACCCCTACCTCGGTTGATGATGATCTCACCCCATCACCCTGGTGGTGTGGTACAAACCCCTCACATGGTTAATGATAATCTCACCCCATCACTCTGGTAGTGGGGTACAAATACCTCACATGGTTGATTATGATCTAAGCAACACTTTATATAGAATTTATCATATACATAAGCGCATTTTATCATAATATAGTTAAACATATCATTACTTAGGCTTTGGACCTTTATTTCCTTAAGAAACCATAATTGGACATTTTATCAAAAACCTTGGGGGTGTAGTGGGGGTAAAAGACCATGTAATTTGGAGATTATATCATGCAAAAAAATCTATAGTAAAACCATCAATCAATACCTTGCAACACCCCCAAGAAATTCACATCAGAACCCCTCATCAAATCCAACATTAGATCCAAGATTTAGAGCTTAGAACATGCTAAAACAACCATACTTTCATAAACTAAAATCACTGTGCAGTAGATTTCTCAATATACAAGATCCACATGTAAAATTAACTTTAAATCATGTAATATTAGTTAAAAGGAGTCTTAGGCACCATGGGTGAAAGGACCTAATGGTTCAACACCACATACCTTGGCTTTGGAGAACCCTTAAAGAAGATTGGAAAGGAGACTTGAAGCTTGAATGAGATCACTGATGAAATCCTTAAGATTTGTCTTGTGTTTGGGACTTTAATTTAGGGTAAAATATGAGTCTAAGTGTTTGAGTGAGTATTGGGGAATGTTTAGGATGATATGAGGGTGAAATAAGGCTAAGTATAGGTAAAAACATGTATGGGAACCCTTGGGCCCAAGAGGTGATAGTCTTGGACCAAAATAAAAAATAACTGGACCAAAATAACACTGGTCTGTGTCGCGGATACTCTCTTGAATTCTGAATTTCTGCACAAATAAAGTTCTACAAAAATGGGCATAAATTCTTCATTCGAACTCCGAATGAGGTGAAACCGAGTATGTTCGAAAGCTAATTCAAAGAGCTTTAATTGGATAGGTCATGGGCTACTCAATTCTTTATGTGCTAAGGGATATGCTCCTTCAATGTTTACCCTCCAAAATCGCATTTTTACAATTTTTGAATTTAGATACGGTTGCTCTAAAATCGGGGTTAGACCCTTTTCCCCAAATTTTGACCCCCTAAAAAAGAATATGAAGTCAAAATTTCAAAATAACGAACGAATTTTTAGATATATGAAAATTAAAATTTTGGGCATTTTGAGGCACGTTTTCGAGCACTTTTTGGGGTCGTTACAACCCTCATGTAGGGTACCTTGAAATCCATCATCAAAACTCATAATAGATCATAGTTTCCTAGCTTAAAACATGCATAGTCTCAATAAACAAAGATCAACTCATAGTTATGCTTAAAATAGATACTGATGCATAATCAACAATACTTTGATAAAACCCCATCATAATTCATGCTTATATTTCACAATATAAGATATCCACAAGTAATACAACTTGAAATCATGAAATTTTCATAAGATTGAAGATTGGGCTCTATGGGTGAAAAGATCCAATGTGTGTAATTAACCCACATATCTTAAACTTGACCTTTCTTGATGTAAACTTGAAGGAAACTTGAAGCTTGCATAGAGTCCTTGAGATCTAGAATTAAGCTTGAGACACTTGAATTTGGATGGAAATTTTTCATAAAATGGTTGAGAGGTTTTAAAGAGGGGTTTTGAGTGATGTGGAGTTGAAAAATAACTAAGCATGGGATATTTCACGTGTAAATAGGCATGCGGCCAGGACCCCAATGCCCCTGGGATGAAAAAGAAAATTAAGGGAGTGCTAACACTACTCCGCGATGGGTCTACATCACGGAGCCATCGCATACCCTTATTGTTTCTAAAAAGTTTTGCATATGGGTCTTTTAAAATCCAAGTTATATACATTCCCCTCTCAATGTTTTCCCCAGATCAAGAATATGAAGTTCAATTTTTGATATTACGCATGAGTTTTGAGATATATGAAAATTACAATTATGAGCGTTTCCAAAGCACATTTTGGAGCATTTTAATATCTCCCCCTTGGGAACATTCATCCCCGAATGTCAATGAAACATGTATTAGAGAAGCAATCATGATGATTTCATCCCGACTTGAATGCAACAAATGCATTTAAACATTATTTTCAAAAATCTCAACATGAATGTCAAAAATCACCACAAACTTGTTACCATGAACATGAATGCATACAAGATGATATAAGGGCTGAAACTTAAGACTTGAAATCATATATAAGACTGAATTTATTATTTTAGGCTTGAATAGATGAAATAAGTACGAATATCACTTCTTCATGTCCGCTTCGGCTTCCCTAGTGACACTTTTGACTTGTTGATTCCTCCAAAGAACCTTAACGAAAGCTACGTCTTTGTTTCTCAACCTCTTCACTTGTCTATCCCCAAATCTCCATCGGAGCATCCTCATAGTTCAAATTATCTCCTACGACACCCACAAAATCTAAGGGCACTATAGCACTTATGTCACGACCCGGACCTAGGGCCTGGACGTGATTAGCGAATTGGGAACCTGAAGGGACCCAAACAAGCCTCTTAGCATATCATTTCCTATCTTTGGTTGCATAAGCAAGAATAAACAACAATAGAAAACATAAACAAGGGAAATTAGGACTAAGGGAGAGAGAGTGTTTAATACTTAAATAACATAGATAAGTCAAAACTCAAGTATAATTCATAACTTGTCCAACAATACCTATAAACATAGAACTTAGCCGGGGCCAAGACAAGCAACCGGACTCACCCTCATAGTTAGAATATAGAATAAAGAAAGAGATTTGTAATACATAGTGTAAGAAAATAGACATTGTCCTCAGAATGGAGGACTCACCAACTAGCTTGAGAAAAATCATACTAGCGATGTGGAGGAGGATGATCAAGTGGGGCTCTGGTCCCTACATGGTAATATTATGTAGGCATAGAGTGTGCGTTAGTACATAGTATAATAAATATGTAGGATGCAATGCAACAAGTGATAAGCACCATAAACAAAATGCATAGCATAGGCAATGAATAAGCATATAGCAATATGACATGTATGAATGATGCTTGAAGTAAAATCGTGCTTATATAGAACATAATACATGTATAAGGAGAGATAATTATTAGTGAATATCCAAGGCCTACCATCCCCTTAGAGAGGCGAATGAGGTACAAATCCCTTAATATGGTTGATGAGGTACAAACCCCTCAAAATGGTTGATTAGTTACAAACCCGTCAACATGGTTGATGAGGTACAAACCCCTCAACATGGTTATCAAGGAACAAACCTCTTGACATGGTTGCATGGGCCTACCACCTCCCGAGCAAGGTGATCAAGGTACATGGTTGCATATGGCTACCACCTCCTAAACGAGGGGGTGATCGAGGTACAAACCCCATAATATGGTTACCCAAGTCTACAACCTCACAAGTGAGGCTTGGTCAATTCCCAACACAACAGAGATAATATCATATACATACAGTCCTTTCATCATCATATAGTCATTCAACTCATAACACATGCATTGGGCCTTCAATTTCTCAAGAAATCATAACTGGACATTTTATCAAACACTTGGCGGGTATGTAGTGCTAGTGTAAAATCATACAATTCAAGAGTGGAGTCATGCTAGGAAATTTAGTGTAAAGCCATCAATAGATACTTAGTAACACCCTAATAAATATACATCAAAACCCTTCATCAAATCTCACAATAGATCTTAGATTCATAGCTCAAAACATGCTAAAAAAATTATAATTTCATGAAACCCCAACATAGTTTGCAGCAAAATTCATAATAAGTAAGACCCATAAGTAAATCAACTTTAAATCATGAAATTTAGGTAAAAAGGAAGCTTGGGCACTATAGGTGAAAGGACCCATCGATTGAAGCCTACATACCTTAGCTTTGGAGAAATCCTTGTTGAAGATTTTAATGGAGACTTGAAGCTTGAGTGAAATCCTTAAGATCCAAAAGAGATTTGGACACTTGAATTTCGAGGTGAAATATTGTCTAAGTGTTTGAGTATTTGGGAATGTCTTGAATGATATGAGGGTCAAATATGGCTAAGTGTATGTATTTTTACATATGGGGACGTTTAGGACCAAGACCCAAAGGCCTTGGATTGGAAAGGAAAAATTGGGAACAAATAATACACTGCTGCGCCTTGGCCACATCGCGCCACGGGCGCGCCTGTTCACTATTTTTTGCTCACTTTGAAATTTTGAATTTTGCTATGGTTGCTCTAAAATTTAGGTTAGATCCATTTTTCACTCAATTTTGCCTCCTAGAAAAGAATATGAAGTCGAATTTTCAAAACAACACAGGAATTTTTAGATGTATAGAAATTACGATTTTGACACTTCCAAGGCACATTTTCAAGCACTTTTTGGGGTCATTTCTATATCTTCCCCCTGGGAACATTTATCCCCGAATATCAAAGAAATGTACATGAGAAGGGTAATTATAAAGAAATAAGCCCCAACAAGAATTCAACAATACACTTAAACACCATTTTAAAAATCTTAACATAAGTGTCAAAATCATCATGAACTTGTCAACATAAACATGAATACATGCAAATGACATAGTGGTAGAAACATAAGGCTTGGAATCATAAGAGGACCTGTTATATTATCACAAGCTTGAATAGAATGAAAGATATATATATATTGCTTCTCCATGCCTACTCCGGCTCCCCAAGAGACATTTTCAACTTGACGATTCTTCCAAAGGGCTTTAATGGAAGCCACATCCTTGTTCCTCAACCTCTTCACTTGTCTATCTAAAATCTGAACCAGAACCACTTCATATGTCAAGTTGTCCTCAACAATACCCATAATGTCTAATGGGATGATAGCATTAGGGTCACCCATACATTTTCGCAACATGGATACGTGAAACACCAGATGAACCAAATTCATTTCACTAGGCAACTCCAACTCATAAGCTACCTTGCCAATCTCCTCATCACCCTATAAAGACCCACATATCTTGGGCTTAACATACCCTTTTTACCAAAATGAACCACACCTTTCATGGGTGTCATGATCCAAGCCTAGGGCCTAGACATGACACGGGCGAGGGGAACCTAAAAGGACCCCAAGCAAGCCTCTTAGCATATCGTTACACATCCTTGGTCGCAAAAATAATAAAATAGTAACAAAAGAGTAGAAATAGGGATAACCGAGGCTAAGGGACATCATTCATATCATAATTACAAGAGTTAAAACTTATAGCATTATACATGACATGTCCAATAATACCTCTACTACATAGATAAGAGCGGGGCCCAAGATAAACAATTGGGCTCACCCTCATAGTAAACATATACGTAAAGGAAAGATAGTTTTAGAACATAGAAAGAGATTATAAGCAACGTCCCAAAAATGAAGGACTCACTAACATGCTTGAGTGAAATCGTACTAGCCATATGGATGGAGATTCTCAAGGAGGGCTCTAGTTCCTACATGGTAACATCATGTAGGTATGGAGTATGCATTAGTACATTTGAATATACTAAGTATGTAGGATACAATGCAACAAGTGATAAGCACCATAATCAAAATGCATAACATAGGCAATTAATAAGCACATAACAATATGGCATGTATGAATATGCTTGAGGTAAACCATGCTTATATAGAATATAATACGAGTGTAGGGAGTGATTATTATTAGGGAAATCCAAGGCCTATCACCTCCTTAGAGAGGCGAATGAGGTACAAACCCCTTCATGAGGTTGATGAGGTACAAACCTGCTAACATGGTTGATGAGGTACAAACCCCCCCAACATGGTTGATGGAGAACAAACCTCCCAACATGGTTATCAAGGTATGTATGGGCCTGCCACCTCATGAGCGAGACAATTGAGGTACAAACCCCTTAATATTGTTATTGGAGTACCAACCCCCCAATCGTGATTGCACGAGTCTGCCACCTCCCGAGCGAGGCGATCGAGGTACAAACCCCTCAACATGGTTACTCGGGCGTACAACCTCCCCAGTGAGGCTTGGTCATCTCTAACACAATCGAGATAATTTCATATACATACATTTCTTTCATTATCATAAAGTCATTCATCTCATAAGACATGCATTGGACCTTGGTGGGTATGTAGTACTAGTGTAAAACTATGCAATTCAAGAGTGAAATCATGCAAGAAAATTTATTGTAAAATCATCAATAAATACTTGATAACACCCTTAAGTAATATTATCACGCCCCAAATCCCGTCAAGGCGGACTGGCACCCATTGCCGATAA
>BAUE01079966.1:0-18822 GCA_000787875.1 Solanum virginianum | reverse complement strand
CATGAATTCAACACATATATACATTCCTTTCATCATCATAAAGTCACTTGGATCATAAGTCATGCAATAGAACATTAATAACTCAAGAATCCTTAATTAGACATTATATCAAACACTTGGCGGTTGTGTAATGCTCGTTCAAAATTATGCAATTCAAGAGTGAAATCATGTGAGAAAAATCAATATAAATCAACCCACCAACACTTGGTAACACCCTCATGTAAGATACATTGAAACTCCTCATTAAATCTCATAATAGATCATAGATTTATAACTCAAAACATGCATAGTCGCAATAGACAAAGCATCTCATGGTATAAGCTTGAAATAGGTAGATATGTGTTTCCAATCACCATTTCACAAAATCCCAACATATTTATAATCATAACTCATAAGAAGTAATACTCATAGATAATACAACTTGAAAACATGAAAATTTCATAAAAAGGAAGATTGGACACCATGGATGAAAGGACCCAATGGTTGAAACCCACATACCTCAAATTTTGGAATTCCCTTGATGAAGATTTGAATGAGAACTTAAATCTTGAATGAAGTTCTCGAGATTCGAAATTAAGCTTGGGCCACTTGAATTTGGATGAAATATTTGGTTAAGTATTGGAGAGGGTTTGAGAGAGTTTTAGAGTGATATAGGGTTGAAAAATGGCTAAGTATAAGTGTTTTTACACATAAAAGGGCATAGGGCCAAGACCCCAAGGTTTTAAGCCAAAACTGGAAAATCAAGGAAGTGCAAACACCACTCCGCGATGGGTCCGCGTCGCGGAGGGCTCGTGGACCCTCACTGGAAAATATAAAGCTGGTGAAATTTATTTTTCACTATGGATCTTCTAAAATTCGGGTTATACCCATTTTCTATTCAATTTTTCCCCCTAATCAAGAATATGAAGTCGGATTTTCGACATCACGCATGAATTTTGAGATATATGGAAATTATGATTATAGGCATTTTCGAGGCACATTTTCGGACTTTTTTTTGGATCGTTTCAATATCTCCCTGAATGTCAAAAAAATGTATATAAGAGAAGTAATCATGAAGATTTCAGCCAACATGAATGCAACAAATGCACTTAAATATCATTTTCAAAATCTCAACATAAATGTCAAAATCACCATAACGTGTCAACATAAACATGAATGCATGCAAATGACATAGGGGCTGAAACTTAATTCTTGAAATCATATAAAGGAATTAGTTGTTATCTTAGGCTTGAATAGAGTGAAAGAGGTATGGTATTGCTTCTCCATGTCTGCTTCGGCTTCCCTAATGACACCTTTAACTTGTTGTTTCTCCCTAAGGACTTTGACGAATGCTACATCTTTGTTCCTTAACCTTCTCACTTGTCCACCCAAAATCTCCACCAGGATCCCTTCATAGGCCAAATCCTCCTTGTCACACCCACAACCTCTAAAGATACCATAGTACTTGGGTCACCACACACCACCTTAATATAGACTCATAGAAGACCGGACGAACCATATTCATATCAATATGCAACTCCAATTCATAAACAAAAAAACTAGCAATAAAATACATTGCTCCACGACGGCTCCTCGTTGCAGAGCCAATATAGACTGCCACTATTTTGCGCAAACTTGAGAAAATCAAATTTTGCTACGGTTGCTCTTTGGGCTCGATCATCAACCTTATACACATATAACCTACCTTGGTACCCAAAACCACCATCTCCCCCTTAGGAGAAAACCCCCACTTTACCATCCCTCACCAAGGCCTTTAACTCTAGCAAGATGGTTCAAGGTCCTACTTTTACTAGACCTCTTCAACTAAAGAAGATTTGGAAACATCAAAAACCACTACATTACTATTCACAACTTCATCCAACCTCACATATTCCCAACCTAGCCAAACGGTGTACTGCTCTAATCACCTTTTGCTACCTCACGAACCTCACTTGCCATATCTCGCAATCAACCTCTCATCCCCCAAAAGTTGTAACACCACCCTCAAATGATTCATATGCTCTCCTTCACCCCAGGAATAGATCAAGGTACCATCAATAAAACCATCGCAAATAAGTCAAGGTAGGGTTTAAGACCCTATTCATAAGATCCATAAACATAGTCGGTGTATTATCCAAGCCAAAGACATTACCCCAAATCCAAAATATCAAAAAGGATATCAAGATCTCAATGACCACCGGATTCGACTAAATAGAAAGAACCTTCCACTCAACATTCCTAACCCTCACAAGATGACAAGGAAAACCTTTAAAAATCTACCTTTGGGCTCTAAGACACGAAATAAATCTACACTTGACCACCGCATCACAACTTTCCCACTCAAGGAAGACTCATTGGGGAATTGGAACTTAACTCTACGAGTCCCACAATCAATAGAAGCATAATATACATATAACCAATCCATTCCAAGAATGATATCGAAATTTACCATATTTAATTCAACAACATCACAAGATAAGATTTTATACAAGATTAACACGAGGATAATTTCTATAGACTCTCCTAGAAACAATGGACTCACCAACGGGGTTGACACGACATAAGATTCACACAACAATTCGAGACTAACATAAAGCTATTTGGAAACAAAAGGAGTAACAAAAGAAAGAGTGGCACCCGAGTTTATCATTGCATACACATCAAAATCAAAGACTTTTAACATATGGGTAACCATATTAGGCACCTCATCCTCTCCTTGCCTCCCTTGAAGAGCATAGAGCCAATTATATTGTGAAGCACCCCCTTGGCCACCTTGAGCCTCTTGATCAACATGACCATCTTGTATCGAAAGTTGACCACCTTTACACCTTTTTTGAGCATATGGACAATCAACTAGCTTGTGACCCACTTCACTACAACCATAACAAATATTTGTCTTCCTCAAGCATGGGCCACCATGGTTCCTCCCATACCTTTGACACTTAGGCTTAGTTCCCCATCATTGCCATCTTTCCATTTTAAGTTAGAGATCCTATCAATAGCCAACCTCTTGGCTGGAGCATCATTGAACTCTTGATCTTAGGAGCTACCATCAAATTGAGCCCTCTTAAACCTCTTACTTCTCCTCTTTCTAAGCTTCTCGCCCACAAGTTGCTCGGCATAAGCCATTAGCCGAGACAACTCATGTCACTCACAAGCATTGTGGTACGACACTCTTCATTAACCAAGTCAAACACCCCCGACATAAACTTGTTCATCCTTGACCTCGGATCAGCAACCAATTGTGGGCCATACATGGAGAGTTGGTTGAACTTGAGGGAATACTCTCTCACATTCATAGAACCTTGCTTAAGATTTATAAACTCCATCATTTTAGCCTCCCTTAGCTCGATAAGAAAGAACCGATTGAGGAATGTGGCTTTGAACTCCTCCCAAGCAATAGCATCATAGTTTTCCCTCTCCATCTTCTATTGCACGAACCAAATTTGAGCCATACTTTTGAGTTGGTAAGCCTTTAACTCCACCTTTTCCTCCAAAGTCACCCCTATGATAGTCAACACCTTGTACACCTCATCAATGAACTCTTGGGGATCCTCATCCACCTTAGACTTATGGAACTCCGATGGATTCATTTTAGTGAAGTCCCTTACATTTGAGGCCGAAGTGAGAGCATGAGGGACTTGGGCCCCTTGGTTGATTTGGTTGACCATGGCATGGGCCAACATGGTGATAGCATTCCAGAACTCAATTTTGGTAGCCCTTCCATCTTGAGGAGCTTGAGGGGTGGGATAAGCTGGTTGTCCCATAGGTGTATGACAACTAGAAGAGCAAAGAACATTCGCTAGGGAAAAAAACCTTACTTTACAACTAAGGCACGATATAGACCATGAAGAAATGAAACACTTTCTAAAATGCCTCATAGCCCCTTACTCATAGTCATGATGCGCTTCACAACCATGAATAAGACTCTAATCGACATGATGTGTTGGATTTCAAGGACCATTAACAATCTAGTGCTCTGCACCAAGTTTGTCACGATCCAAACTAGGGCCTAGACGTGACACGGTGAATGGGGAACCCGAAGGGACCCAAACAAGTCTCTTAGTATATCATACACACATCCTTGGTCGCAGAAGTAAGATATCAACAACATAGACATAAGTAAGGGGATTCGGGACTAAGAGAAAGAGTTTAATACATGCCATTTGCACATCCTTGGCCGCAAAAGCAATTAAACAACAACAAGAGAGAATAAATAAGGATAGGGACTAAGGGAAGTCTTTAATAGCATAAATTATCAAAGAGTCAAAGCTCAAAGCATAATTACATCACTTGTCCAACAACACCTCTAAATATGAAATTGAGTGGAGGCCACAGCATTTTTCGGGCTCACTCCTTCACCCCAGGAATAGATCAAGGTACCATCAATAAAACCATCGCAAATAAGTGTGGAGGCCACAGCATTTTTCGGGCTCACCCCATAGTCATAAGCATCCAACAAAAGAAAAGAGTCTTTACATAGCATGAAATCAATAGATATTATCCTCAAAGTTGAGGACTCACAAAAGTTTGCTTTAAAAGATAGTACTAGCCATGTGGAGGAGGAGGATTATAAAATGGAACTACAATCCCTACATGGTAACATCATGTAGGCATGGAGTATGCCTTAGTACGTTTAAATTTACTAAGTATGTAGGGTACAATACAACAAGAGATAGGCAATATAGTCAAAATGCATAATAATAGGCAAGGTATAAGAGTAGACATGACACACATGATCAATGCTTGAAGTAAAACATGCTTATATAGAATATATTACATGTGTAGGAAGAGACCATCATCATAGACCAAGCAAATTATTACTCAAACTCTAAGGCATACCACTCCCTTGAAAGGTTATTGAGGTATATACCCCTCAATTGGTAGTACGGGCATACCATCCTCCGATAAGATGATTGAGGCTTCGTACCCCCTTAATAAGGCAACCAAGGCTTGGCACCCCCTCGACAAAGTTATTGAGGCTGACCCCCTCATTAAGGTGATTGAGACATGGCACCCTCTCAACAAGGTGATTGAGGTATGGCACCCCCTCAACAAGGTGTTCAACTTGCAACATCATAGATACTTTTCATGAATCCAACACATATATGCATTCCTTTCATCATCATAAAGTCACTTGGATAATAAGTCATGTAATAGAACATCAATAATTCAAGAATCCTTAACAAGATATTTTATCAAACACTTGACGGATGCGTAATGCTCTTCAAAATCATGTAATTCAAGAATGAAATCATGTGAGAAAAATCAATGTAAATCAACCCACCAATATGGTAACACCTTCATGTAAGATACATTGAAACCCCTTATCAAATCTCATAATAAAACATAGATTTATAACTCAAAACATGCATAGTTGTAATAGACAAACCATCTCATAGTATAAGCTTGAAATAGGTAGATATGTGTTTCCAATCACCATTTCACAAAAATCCAACATAGTTTATAATTACAACCCATAATAAGTAATACCCATAGATAATACAACTTGAAAATATGCGAATATCATAAAAAGGATGATTGGGTACCATGGGTGAAAGGACCCAATGGTTGAAACCCACATATCTCAAATTTGGGGTTTCCCTTGTTGAAGATCTGAATAAGAACTTGAATCTTGAATGAAGTTCTTGAGATCTGAAATTAAGCTTGGGACACTTGAATTTGGATGAAATATTTGGTTAAGTATTGAAGAGGGTTTTGAGAGAGTTTTAGAGGGATATAGGATTGAAAAATGTCTAAGTATAGGTGTTTTGATGCATAAATGGGCATGGGGCCAAGACCTCAAGGTTTAACGCCAAAACTAGAAAATCAAGGAAGTGCAAACACTACTTTCGATGGGTCCGCATCACGGAGGGGTCGCGGACCCTCACTAGAAAATGCGAAGTTGTCAAAATTCATTTTTTGCTATGGGTCTTCTAAAATTTGGGTTTATACCCATTTCCCACTCAATTTTGCTCCTTGATCAAGAATATGAAGTCGCATTTTCTATATCACGCATGAATTTTGAGATATATAAAAATTATGATTATGGGCATTTCTGAGGCATATTTCCAGGCTTTATTTTGGGGTCATTTCAGAATTTGTGATTGATGAGAAAGGAGGATTAAGGGCATGATGTGTACGCTCTATGTTGATGACTTAATTCATACTTTTCTTGCAGAAGTTCATAGTTTGAGGAACTCCGTACATCCTAATACAACCAAGATATATCGTGATATGAGGCAACATTATTATTTAAGTAGAATGAAGCATGACATTGTTGATTTTATTGCCTAGCGTCCCATTTGTCAGCAAGTAAAGTATGAGCACTAGATGCCTGAGGAACTTTTCATAGAATGCTCATTCCTGAATGGAAGTAGGAAAGGATTTTCATGGACTTTGTGATTGGTCTTCCATAGACATTGCGTAAGTTTGATTTGATATGTGTGATTGTTGACTGGTTAACCAAGACTGCATGCTTTATTTTGGCAAAGGTGACTTATAATTTAGAGAAGTTAGCCAAATTCTATATCAGCAAGATTGTTTAATTACATAGAGTTTCAACTTTTATCATATCATATAGAGGAATACAATTTACTTCTAACTTTTGGAGGACCTTGCAAGCTGAACTAGGTACTAGATTGGATCTTAGTACTGCATTTCACCCTCAGATCGATGCACAGTCTAAGAGAATATTCAAGTGTTAGAGGATATGCTTTGTGCATGCGTGATAGATTTTGGTGGTCGCTGAGATCAATTATTACCTTGAGTATAGTTTTTGTGTAACAATAGTTATCACTTGAGTACTAACATGGCTCCGTTTGAGGCCTTGTATAGGAGGAGATGTAGATCTTCTATTAATTTGTTTGATAAATTTAAGGTGAGACCTTGGGGTACTGATCTATTGAGCAAGTCATTGGAGAAGGTGAAATTCTTTCAGCAGAAGCTTATAGAACATAGAGGAGGCTAAAAGAGTATGCAAACTGAAAGATTAGGGATATAGGTTTATAAAGGGCTAGCAAGTATTGTTGAAGGTTTCATTTATGAAGTGTGTGATCTGGTAAGGTTAGTCCAAGGTATATTGGTCCGTTCGAAGTTCTTCAGTACGCGGGAGAGGTGACCTATGAATTGGCTTTACCTCTAGGTTTGTCCAGAGTGCAACTGATGTTCTATGTTTCTATGCTAAAGAAATATTATGGTGATGAAAATTACATTGTTCACTGGGATTCGGTCTTAATAAGAATTTTTCTTATGAGGAGTAGCCCATAGCTATTCTAGATGGGGAAGTTCACAAGTTGAGATCAAAGGGGATTGTATTTGTGAAGGCTCAATGGAAGAATCATCCAATTGAGGAGTCTACTTGGGAGATTGAGGCAGATATATGTGAGCGATATCCATATCTTTTTGTCGAGTCAGATAACCCTTCTTATCCTCATCTTTTTTTGGCCATTTAAGGACAAATGCTAGGTAAATTGGTATCTAATATAACAATCCATTAGGTCATTTTGAGAAATAGAGTTTCTTATGTTATAAAAGAGTTATCTCGTAAATTTTAAGGAGACTTTTTAGACTATTTGATAACTTTGATTATTTAAGCTGAGGGATAATTTTAGATAACTAATCTAATTGATGGGTTAAATTAATAATTTAGCTAATACTCTATACAAGTTATATCCCATATTTATTAAAACAAGTAGTAGGATTTACCACTTTTAATATTTATTTAAGTTAGAAAAGAAACGAAAAGAGGAAAACATAATGTTCTCCTCATAATTTTTCATGTTATTCATAAGTATGTTACTTAATGAAGGAGTACTAGTATAACTAGTATGATTTTAAGAGTTTAAACGTTTTTAGTGTTGCAGAAGTTCAGTGGATAACTTTTATTTTTCTATTAGGGTTTGAAGGAGTAATTAATGATAACTAATGATTTGATAGTATAGGTAATGCAATATTAGGTGTGTTGCATTATATAAATATTATTAGGGATATGTTATTTGAAGGAACTAAAACTTAATCCTAGGTTTGAAATTTAAGAAATTAATTGCAGAATTAGGTGAATTTTGATTCTAGGCTAGACATATAGTGATATGGGTGTCTGCAGATTCGTTTTCTCGCGAATATTATATATTTGATAAATTTGAAATGCTCTGAGGTATTGGAGAAAGAAAACACATTGGTGAATTAGCTAGCTTGGCATCAGTTCTTTGATTGAGGTGGTTATGATTTATTCTATATGTTAGAGAGACTCTTAGTAGTGATTGATATTCATTGAGTGGTATTGTAAAGTTTTCTATGCATTCAATTATTATGGTGTGACACCTCGTAACTCCATGCTATTATATGCCCATGTTTCAAGCCTCATTTGGTTAGGTTGGGAGTGTATTAGGGTCATGGGAAACTTCTAGTACTTAGACGAGTTCAAGACTTCCCTATGAGTTGAGTTTTGGTTGTGATGTATGTAAGGGTCAACTTTAAATGAGTATAACTTTTAGGACACATGGAACTAGATAACCCACAATATTTCAAATGAAATCCCTTTGAGTTAGCTTTCCAACGCACTTGGTTTCACCTCATTCTGAGGTCAGATGAAGGAGTTATGACCGTTTTCGTGAGACCCTCCGTGTAGTGAAACCACACGGGTAACTTGACGGGCAGTGGGGCTTTGGACGGGGCTTGTGGGCTGTCTTGAGCTAGAAAAGACCATTTTTGGTCTAATGCATGTGACACGGCCAGTGGCATGGGCCGTATGGCTTGCCACTAACCGTGTGGCTAGCTGTGAGAGTGTGCAAGTGACGCAAGGTTGGCATTAGGGGGAAGTTTTTGACCTAGTGTTCTGCCACGGCCATCTTCACGGGTCGTGGCAAGCTTGATGAGCCATTTGGCCTAGCATGGAGACTCCTGGACATAATATTTCTCACCAAGTGTAATTCCACAGGCTACTACACAGACCGTGTAGCATCACACGGGTCGTGGAGCCTCCTGTCAAAGTAACGACATGTTATTATTTCGAAGTATCCCAACTTCTAATTTTTGACCAAGTCTCACCTCATGGGCACTCCACACGACCCATGTGGGCCTCAATATGGAATCACTTTGCCAATTTTTCATCCATTCACTAATGGTATTTTTATGAATTTAATCCATTCTAATGACCTTTTTAGACTTCCAATGCTATCTTAACTTCCCCAAAAGACTTAAATCCTATTCCAAAGGATCAAACTCGTTACTCTCAGTTTGAATACACTCTCAAATCCTCTCAAAATTCTCTACCAAGACCCTAATACAAATTCAAGAAAACTCAAGAACAAGTTTGGATTTCAAGACTCCATTCCAAGCTTTCATTCTTTCCCAACTCAATGTCAAGAGAATCAAGGTCTAAGGTGTGTGGGTTTCAACCACTGGGTCTTTTTACCCATGGTGCCCAATCTCCCTTTTCTATATAAACTGTATGTTTTCAAGCTATATTATCTATGGATATCTCTTATTATGAAAGTTGACTATAAACTATGTTGGGATTATATGAAATGTTAATTGTTTAAGAATATTTTGAGCTATAAATCTAAGATCTAATATGAGATTTGAGGAGGGGTTTTGATTTATTTTACATAAGGGTATTACCTAGTGTTGATGGATGGTTTTACATTAATTTTCTCATATAATTTCACTCTTGAATTGCATGATCTTAAACTAGCATTACACACTGCCCAAGTATTTGATAAGATATCCTATTTTGAACTATTAAGCTATTGATGATCTATTGCATGACAAATGAACTAAGTAACTTTATGATGATGAATGGAGTGTTTATATGTGTGTTGATTTCATGAAAGGTATCTTAAGTATTATAAGTTGACCATAAATAAGTTGAGGGGTTGATACCTCAAACACCTTGATGGGAGGTGGTAAACCCATAAACCAAGTTGAGGGGTTGATATCTCAAACACCTCCAAGGGGTGGTTTACCTTGGATTCCAAGTACTAGGTTGTTTAGTCTATGATGATGGTCTCTTCCTACACATGTAATATTTTCTATATAAGCATGTTTTACTTCAAGCATCATTCATGTATGTCATATTGTTATTATGTTCATTCAATGTCTATTTATGCATTTCAAGTATGTTGCTTATCCCTTGTTGCATTGCATCCTACATACTTAGTACATTCAAATGTACTAGCACATACTCTGTGCCTACATGATGTTACCATGTAGAAACTGGAGTCCCTCTTGATCATCTTCCTCCTCCACATGGCTAATACGACTTTCAAAGAAAGTTGGTGAGTCCTCAGCTATGAGGACATGTTTCTTTGAATTTATGCTATGTATTGACTCTTATTATGTTGGAAACTTATGACTATAAGGGTGATCCTGGAGATTGTCTTGGCCTCCGCTCCTATTTACATATTAGAGGTGTTGTTGAAACATTATGATGTATTAATGATATACTTTAACTTTCTATGTTTCTATGGTATCAACTATGTCCCTTAGCCCATTTTTCCCCTTTTTCTATCTCTTGATGTGGTACAATTGCTTCCGCGATCAAGGATGTGTAATGACATGCTAAGAGGCTTGTTTGGGGTCCCTTCGGGTTTTCCATTCATCGTGTCACGTCTAGACCCTAGGTCCAGGTTGTGACATGTGGTTTGTGTCACGACCCAATCCTAGGGCCTAGACATGACATGGTGAATAGGAAACCAGAAGGAACCCCAAACAAGCCTCTTAGCATATCGTTCATACATCCTTAGTCGTGGAAGAAAAATAAACAACAACAAGTGACATTAATAAGAAGGAAAGCGAGACTAAGGGAAGTCTTTCATAATGATAATACCATAAGAAGAGTCAAGCTCATATACATAGAATACCATATTATCTAACAACACCTCTATATAGAATGGAGGGGGTGCCAAAACACTTCCCTAGCTCACCCTCAAGTAATAAGTATCCAAAAAGAGTACAAGTCTGAACATAGCATGAAAGGAAAATAGATAATGTCCTCGGAGTTGAGGACTCACCAAAAGTTTTCTTCAAATTGGCCAAACTAGCCACGTGGAGGAGGAGGATCAATAGAAGCTCGGGTCCCTATATGGTGATATCATGTAAGCATAGAGTATATGTTAGTACTTTGAATGTAATAAGTATGCGGCTACTTGCCAAGGTAAATCATACTTGACCCCACTTTGTGGATAACTTGACCTAGATGGATCCACTAGTAAGCCCTTTTAGGAAAGTAACATAATCCTATTATGGCACATAGTTTAGAGACTAAGACTTTATATTAGGACCCCTTGAGTCAAGCCCCCACCTAAAGCCTCAAGCGGTGCTAAGTCTAATCCCACGGAATACTTGAAATAGTTATAGATTTAATCATAACATGAATAACTTATAACGACATGATAACATGGTATGAGTAACTCATTCATATACTTGACCCCTACATGGGCATATACCTTAGACTAGAGGGTAGAAAATAATACATGGACTTGACCCCTTCTAGCAGGTATTACATTTCACATGAGGATAGAAACTTGTAACATACTTGACCCCAATTAGTGAGCTTAGCTTGAGCATGAGAGTAAAATAGTTATCATGCTTGACCCTCAAATAGACATAATTTGCTCACAAAAGGGTAGGATTATAGAATAAGGCTCAACTTGTCACTTATAAATCATAAAAACCTTTCATGAGTTTAATACATGCTTGGGAGCCCATAATTATCATGAAATTACTTGACTTACATAATCATGCAATAATTCATCTTCAACTTGAAAATCCTTGTCATATAGTTTAATCAACATGGTGGGTATTTGAAACATGCACAAATCATTCAGTTTATAGAGTAATAATCATAAGAGAGTAAAATCATCCATTTTAAAGTCATGAAATCAACCCACCAACGTTGTAGTAAAACCCTTAATTTGGGTATCATGAAATTCATCTCAAAAGTTCATAATGTTTCATAATCCTCATAACTCATATCATGCATAGTCTCAATAGACATAAATCAACTCATGGAATAAGCTTTAAAATGAATATTCATGCATAATCAATTAATACTTGATAAAACCAAACATAATTTACATTTATAATGCATAATAAGAGATACCCATAAAGAATACAACTTGAAATCATAAAATTTTCAGCAAAACAGAAGGTTGGGCTCCATGGGTGAAAGGACCCACGGATGAAGACCCACATACCTTAAACCTTGAATTTCTTGAAATCAACCTGAAGTTTGGGCTCCATGGGTGAAAGGACCCATGGATGAAGACCCACATACCTAAACTTGAAATTTCTTGATTTAAACTTAGAGGAGATGTGAAGCTTAAGATAGGTCCTAGAAATCCAAAATGTGCTTTTAAGATTCTTGGAATTGAATGGAGGATTGGGTGATGATTTAAGAGGGTTTTGAGAGGGTTTAAGAAGGTTCTTGAGTTGAAAATGGCCAAAAAATGAAGGTTTCACGTTTAAATGGGCATTGGGCTTTACCCAAATGCCCTTGAACTAAGCTGGAAAAATTGGGTGAAATTTGCACTAGTCTGCGCTCCAGTCACGAAGGCCACTCCAACACTAAGGTGCGCTCCAGGTGCATCACGGCCTGAATGCATAGGGCCACTGGAAATCGTTCCCGTTGCAAAAATTATTTTTTGCTACAGGTCTTCTAAAATTCGAGGACTACCCTTTTTTCACTCAATTTTCTCCCCTGAACAAGAATATGAAGTCAGAATTTTGAAATGCTACATGAATTTTGAGATATGCAAGACGTACACTTATGGGGCATTCCAAAGCACATGAGGGATGTTACAGTTTGGATGATTGATATATGTTGTGATTGGTCTGCAATTCCAAGAACATAATATCTATTATCTTAAATTTGCCTTATTAAAATGATGTCTTGAATAAAGAAAGTTTGATCGAATATTGTTAATGAAGTAGAAAATAATGACAAAAATTGATCAATTAAATATATTTGGATCGATGTCACATTTCGGCATGATATTATGGGATCAGATGCCATATTCTGACATGATATAATATATACTTTATCTCAAAGAACCTATTTACCAAAAGAAGCATAGTGTGGAGGCTTGAGTCCTCATGTGTGTTCTTAATGTTGTTGACTGGTTATGTACTTGTTTCATTATGTTGTTACTTATACTTATTACTTCTTTGTTGCCATCAAGTGTCATAGTTGATTTCTTGTTATTACTTATGCATATTAGTTTCTATTTGAAGTCGGTCGATGATACTTACTCAGTGCATGTTGCCGGTACTGACCCCTATTTGTATTTTTCTATATTTTTTTAGTGTAGTGCAACGAGTACTCTATTAACTTCGACTCGCCCTCAGCTCTAGCCAGTCTCTAGCACATCAGATTCTAGGGTGAGTTATCCTCCTAGCTCGTGTTGAAATCTCTCGGTCATGGAATAATGTCTTTAACTTTTGGACATAAACTATGTCATTTATTATTTTGGTGTTGACACTCTTAGATTTGATATTTTTGAGACTAGTATCCTTGATGTGATGACTTTCAAGTTTTGGAGAGCGCTATGTAATAGACTTAATTATTTTTGTTATTTGTTGTTTTTATAAATTTGAGCTTTCGTATTATCATCGTATTTAATAAGTTGAATTGCTAATATAGGTTGGAATTTGTATTGTTGGTTCGCCCACTTAGGAGATTAGGTGTAGATCCCACTCACGGTCCATTTTGGATTGTGACAAAAGCTCTCCTACATTGTTCTTGCTAAAATTTTCAAAAAACAACAACCACATCACCAGTAGCACCCACCTGGACTGGTTGAAAGCCTATTTAAGTTTGAGTTTTATCAACATTTCGAGGAATCTTTGAACATGTTAACATATGAGTAAGCATTGCCGTCGTACCATTTTTACCTAAATCAACAAAATAATCTTGGACACTATGCTTAAATTTTACTTTCTTATTCCCTTCTTTATCAATAAATGATTCAAAATGATACCAAGCACGAGACCTTTTTTTTTTCTTTACTTTTGACCTAATAGATTATGTTTGACGTATAGCATTTTAATTACTTTCTTTGTCACATTTTATATGACTTACTTTTCTTTTTAGTCAGTCCTAAAAAGAATAAAATATTTCTATATTTAGTAATAATTTAATCTTAAAATATCTATTTTACTTTTAATAAAATAATTTACGGCTACTCAAACATCTATCACTTCATTTAGACTATATATTTCAAGAGTGTATCTTTCTTTTTTAAACTCCGTGCCAAGTCAAACTAACTCATATAAAATGAGACATGGGGAATAATAGTTTCATTATCCATGATCACCTCATCATCTATAATATTTCCATCCATGTGTATATTATTGTAAATTGAAAAGTGTAAAATATGATTTAGATAATAATTGGACAGTAAATCATAAAATAATTTTAAGATAATCTTAAAAAAAATTAAAGAGATTTCTTAAAGAAATTATTAAACAACACTGAAAAAAATAGTTTGTTACCATCGAATTCAAATTTTCAGAGGATTTGAAATAGAAGTGGAGAAATTAAAAAAGAGGGGGGGAGTATTAGAGAAGTAGAGAAATCGGAAAAGAATAATAAATAGTCACAAAACACACTTGTGGTTCATTACGGCATCGACACCGCTTAACTCTCACCATTGGCGATGCAAACTGTTGTCATCGTCCTGTAAGATTTCTTACTTTAGCCTTTAGATTTTGAAGTGTAAAGTTGTGAAGTATTAAAGTGTGAATTTGGAATTGATTCCACAAAGGAAGTATCTTAATAGTTAATATCTTTCGCTTCATGTAGCGCGTTAAGAAAATGTGATAAATTAATGTCTTATTGGATTATCGATTTATTCAATAACCAAATATTAAAAAATCAAACCCGATTGATAACCATAACTTGTTTTCTTCATAAAATCATTAACAAATTAATAACCTAATAACTCAATAACAATAAACCAATAATATTCTATCGATTCAATTGATTAATTGGTTCAATTTTGCATATCTCTATGCCACAACCTACTGCCCTTGAACTCTTACTCTCCGTTCCATCTCGCCTCCAAAACAATTCTCTAGGTAACATATAAATTGTCACATTCTAATTTAGGATCGTGACCGATGCTAAGGGAGAGAATCTCAAAGCAAGCTTTCCTAGAATTCTATAAAAAAATCGGGCAGAGTATCCTCTATTTTTAGGCCTATCCAAATTTTTATCCATCTCATAATTTAGCAACACAACTACTAAATATTCAAATCAAGTCACCATATCAATTTTCAATCTAATCTCCACACAATAATACCAATTCATCTCCAACAATAGGAATAAATTTAACCTCGGTCACATATCTAGAATAAACAAAGAATACCCATGATTCTAAATAAAGAAATGACTATGGAGCGACTTTCTAAGAATTTCAAGAAAAAGTCCATAAAAAAATAAGCTTGTTTCCCCACAAGAACAAGAGCGGGGCTCACCATGGAATCAACTTGCTACCTTTAGCTAACTAAATCCTTGTCAATATCACCTTATTCCTTGTAAAAAAAATTAGCGGGGAGTGAGATACTAGCTCAGTAAGCAATATAATAACCAAAATCATTTTAATGAGGGACAAGTCAAAAAATGTGCTAGTAAAATAGTCAAAAATCATAAAATAAATGCTCTTTCACAAATCAATAGTCATAATCAGTCTTGTTGTCTCATATAAACACATCAACTTAACCATTTGAAAATAAGATCGGTAAAACACATTCTTATCAAACCATATATATTTGGAATATTTTCAAGAATGAATCATGTGATCGGTAATCAGTATGTCTATCTTCTTAAAAAATAGACGATAATTGTAAATTTCATATGAATAAATCCCTACTCGAGGGATTTCGGTAACGGTATGCTAGTTCTAGCTTCCTACTAGTGAAGGTCCCATCTATAATCAGTATATAGAAGGTGCACTAGGTCTAACAAATTCGTTGTTAGCTACGGGATTTATCAAGGTCTTCTCTCATTTATACATTTCTTATAAATCATATAAGTTTTTTCAAAGTAGTACAAAGCATTTCAATCTTATAATCATATCATGTCAAACTTAATCAAAATGCATGTAAAAATACTTATATCTTAAGTAACTGTCAAATTCTTTCAATAACAGTAATCATCTCAATTATTAAGATACTTGTCTTATGAAATACAAACAACTATTTCAATATCAAATCAAGTAAAAGGACTTGTCCCATATGCAAATTCAAATCATTCAGTAACAATTCATTTTATAAATCATGTAACCACTTGAAAATAAGCTCAGTAAAATACATTCATATCAAATCATATATATTCGGGATGTTTCCAAGAATGAATCATGTAATTGGTAATCGGTATGTCTATCTTCTTAAAAAAAAATAGACGATAATTGTAAATCTCATATAAATAAATCCCTACTCGAGGGATTTCGGTAATGGTATGCTAGTTCTACCTTCCCATTAGTGAAGGCCCTATCTATAATCGGTATATATAAGGTGCACCAGGTCTAACAAATCCGTTGTTAGCTACGGGATTTATCAAGGTCTACTCCCATTTATACTTTTCTTGTAAATCATATAAGATTTTTCAAAGTAGTATAAAGCATTTCAATCTTATAATCATATCATGTCAAACTTAATGAAAACACATGTAAAAATACTTATATCTCAAGTAACTGTCAAATTCTTTCAATAATGGTAATCATCTCAATTATTAAGATACTTGTCTTATAAAATACAAACAACTATTTCAATATCAAATCAAGTAAAAAGACTTGTCCCATATGCAAATTTAAATTATTCAGTAACAATTTACTTTATAAATTATGTAACCACTTGAATATAAGCTTGGTAAAACACATTCATATCAAATCATATATATTCGGGAGGTTTCCAAGAATGAATCATGTAATCGGTAATCGGTAATCGATATGTTTATCTTCTTAAAAAATAGATGATAATTGTAAATCCATATGAATAAATCCCTACTCGAGGGATTTCGGTAATGGTATGCTAGTTCTTCCTTCCTACTAGTGAAGGCCCCATCAATAATCGGTATATAGAAGGTGCACCAGGTCTAACAAATTCGTTTTAGCTACGGGATTTATCAAGGTCTACTCTCATTTATATTTTTCTTGTAAATCATATAAGCTTTTCAAAGTAGTACAAAGCATTTCAATCTTATAATCATATCATGTCAAACTTAATAAAAACACATGTAAAAATACTTATATCTTAAGTAACTATCAAATTCTTTCAATAACGGTAATCATCTCAATTTTAAGATACTCTTATAAAATACAAACAACTATTTCAATATCAAATCAAGTAAAAGGACTTGTCCCATATGCAAATTCAAATCATTCAGTAACAATTTACTTTATAAATCATGTAAAAATCATGAAACTTATAAAACACAAATTGCATTAAGATTACTACTCATATTACTCATGTAGAAATACCAAACTTGTCACCTCAAGCAATCTGTAAGACTTCATTCGGTCAATCTATACTCATATCATAAAAATCTCATGTTACTTTCTTTGTTCAAGTTAAGTTCACACTAACTTTAGAAATTCTCAATCCCCTTTTAGACTTTCTATTTCCTAACCATCTGTACATATGTAAGAGCCAAACCATGAGTAATTCAACTAATTCTTAATCCATCCATTTTGACATACTTTTATAATTATTAGTTCAATTCTTCGTCCAAACTTATACTAGAATCAATTAATCAGCCCCAAACTAGAGTAAATCACTATTTATTATAATTACAATCTTCTTCTTTTTTCTTAAAATACCTAATCTCAGCTTCCAGGTTGCCCCTCTAACAGTCTTTACTTGAGTTTTTTTATATGATTAACACAACTTTCAATTTATCAAACACTTCAATTCATATCATTCATTCATCAAATTCAAAGAGAGTTCAAAGTATTATCTTAATTTTTTTCTCAATTTCAAATTTGTCTCTATTTCTTGTAACCCATGGAGGTTTCTTAACGTTCCACCCCAATTTCTATGGTTATGGAATAAACAAATCAAATTTTGAAATTACCTTCTTCTTCTACTTCATTTTCTTTACTGGTGACTAGAGGTCTTGAAAAAGTACTTTGTTTGCCTTCCGTTGTTGCTCCAAAATACAGCAACAGCTGCATATTTTATTTTCTTAAGGTGCGCTAACCAAATTTTCCTACAATTGTTAATGTAATCAGCCTTTTTATGTCTTTTCACGTGATGGGCTGTTAATGGGCTAAGCCCAATCTAACTAGAATTGCAGCATATATAATTGTTTAAAGTTAAAGCTTATTTAAACCTCTTTTTATTTAATTAGGGATAAATGTGTGACCTTCTTTAATCGTTTATTATTATATTAACCTAGCTCTAATACCAACTGTGTCACGATCTAATTTAGGATCATGACCGGTACTAAGGGGGAGAATCCCAAAGCAAGCCTTCCTAGAATTCTATAGAGAAAACTCTGTGCAATTTTCTGTAGAATTCTAGGAAGGCTTACTTTGGGATTCTCCCCCTTAGTGCCGATCATGATCCTAATTGGGTTGTGACATAAATACTCCTGCCTTAATATTTTCTTCCTTATTTATAAAGCACTTAAAAAGATTCAAGGCTTGTTTGGAAAGCCCCTATGTAATTGAAAATTGGCGTAATTGAGTGTAATTACACTCTTTTGCTTGTTTGGTAGACCAAACAATTATTTGGTAAAAGCGGAATTAGGTGGAATTGAAGTAGTGTAATTACACTTTTCAATTCTCGAGAAGGAGCTAGGAATTGGTGTAATTACATGATGTAATTACACATCAAACTTTT